>JAMZAV010014451.1:0-10711 GCA_024449915.1 Sweltsa coloradensis
ATTATTAAATAGCCTCGCCCAATTTTATATATTATCTTTT
The DNA here is from genome assembly GCA_024449915.1 of Sweltsa coloradensis. NCBI lineage: Eukaryota > Metazoa > Arthropoda > Insecta > Plecoptera > Chloroperlidae > Sweltsa > Sweltsa coloradensis. The sequence continues at coordinate 41 of JAMZAV010014451.1, forward strand.
TTAAATGAGAATTCTCCCACAAACAATACTTTCAAACAAAACTGAAATGCCCCTTACCTCATTCTCGGGACCTGTATATACACCAAGGCTGGGATAGAAATGCCGAGCTCCGCGGGGAGTGAAACGCTAGCTCAAAAGATAATAATTTAAAATCATTTAATTTTAATAATTTGAACCTGAACAGCGTGACGATTCCAATCTCCGCGCCTGCGCGTTGGAGTTAATTACCGCCGTAAGTAAACAAGTGGTAAAAAGCGCATCGACCTTGCGGCGAGAGAGGCTGGATGGATGTGCAATACCTTAGTGGGGAGACAGTCTATTCTTGTACGGAGGTGGAATCCGTGTTTTTACGTTTAGATTGCGGTATTTAGAGAAATTTGTCTCATTTTGTGAGTTTACGAAGAGGAATGTGGAATTAGACTGAGTTAATAAGTCAGACGGGACTAGAATAGTGAGTGTTTAAGATGGAATGTCGTAATTCAGTTAGTGCAGCTGGTCACGTTACGCTAAATGCACTGAACAATGAACATGTTCTTGGTATGAAAAAAGTATTAAGCTTTGTACTTGGCATAGTTGGGAGTTGGGAGAGAGAAAAAAAATGTTACACTTAATTTATTGTTTGTGAAATGATCATAGTAAGACGCTTAGAACATAACTGCTTCAAAATCTACATACACACTCACATACACACATACATACACACACCACACACACATACATACATACATACATACATACATACATACATACATACATACATACATACATACATACATACATACATACATACATACATACATACATACATACATACATACATACATACATACATACATACATACATACATACATACATACATACATACATACCTGCCAAGTTTTACGAATTATTCGTAAAATTTACGAAAAACGGTAGTCATTTACGATTTTACGATTGCCCTGTCAATTTTACGAATTTTTCAATTTTCAAAAATTTTAAAAAAATTTTTTTTTTTTTTTTTTTTTTTTTACAAAAAATCGTTATTTTATATTGAAAACTGGCGCGCCGTGTGAATTTCACGTTTCTTGCCTTCCTTAGTATGTGCAACCCCCTCCCCCTCACGGCCCGCCCGCCCTACCCCCTCCATCGAACATGCCGAGAAAAAAAGAATGATTAAAGTGTCCCCAAAACTCACTAAAACGCACGAAATTGCACGAAGATTGTAAAAAAAAAATCCGGGGGGCAAGCCCCCCCGACCCCCCCCCACTTTGCTAGGGGGCTCGCCCCCCAGACCCCCCGGTTGCCCGCGCCACCTCGTTTGCCCCTGAAAAGTCTGTTTGGGGACTTTTACGAATTTAGGAATTCAAAACTTGGCAGGTATGTACATACATACATACATACATACATACATACATACATACATACATACATACATGCATGCATGCATACATACATACATACATACATACATACATACATACATACATACATACATACATACATACATACATACATACATACATACATACATACATACATACATACATACATACATACATACATACATACATACATTTTATGTTTGCGAAATTTATTGCTATCCATCACAAGTTTTAAAAAATGATATTATTTTCCTACATTGATAATTTTCACGATATCCCAACGAATTAGCCGAGACGTTCTTGGATTCAATATTTATTGTTTGTTTTTTAAACATTGGTAATATCTAACTTTAATTTCATTAATGATTTAAAAAATCGTAGTTGTGTACTAACTAGTTCATACAGTTTCTTCACATTTGATTAATATGTTTGTTTTTTCTTGTTTTCAATTATTTCCTGGACAACACTGCATGCTTCCTATGTGTTCTCCACGGTGTATAGTTTTACCGGAGTGATACGCCCGTCTCCCATGCAATCTTAATACACGTGGTGAATGTATAAGCTTATATCCGAATAGTAATTATGCATATATCGTCGCGCACCGCCACGCTATGTTCCGGACGGCTATGTACACACGTAGCTGCTCTTACGATGTCCCCGATTGTGCACATACGAGTTATTTATATTATATTGACTACTTCAGATAAGTGATTCTAAACTTCTTTCTTATATAGGCCTACGTACAATTTTGGAAATGGAATAGGCCTATTCAAATTTCAAAGGTTCGGAAAACACAACTTCAAAACTTAATTGACGCAAATAAAACTATTTTAAGAGTTGTTGATTGATGACAGTTGAAAAAATATTCCCTGACTGGAAATCGAATCCAGAACCCAAAATTGACTTGGTACCGTTTGGAATGGTAATGGAATGTCACTCTCCAATTGCTATGTTGTCCGTCTGGGCAGATTTTTACAAATTATTACTATCAATGTCAAAAAAACGTGAAATCCTTCCGAGTTGTTCATCTGTCACCATTCACTGAAAACGTAGAGAAGTACATAGAAGAGTCACGTAGCATACAGTAAATAATTATATATTCGATGAATTATATATTAAAAAGTAATTTTAAATATAATTTAGAAACAAAAATAAATGTTTTATTTATGAATGCAAGAATACACGTTGTAATAGTGACAGTCACTAAATTGCATCGTGTTTCCCAAGTTATTTCTTGTGTCGTCACTACACAGATAGGCAATCGTGGAATCAGCTTCTTTATTTCGTATACGGGTGTTGTGTTGAACACCCGCAGTATTTGACTAAATCTCCATATTGCAGCTTTACACCACACATTGCGTTGCACCGACCTTGCCGCTGGGTCGCGTCTGGGTTCACTATGGGAAGAAAGCGGCGCCTTGAAGTGCGTGTGTGACCTAAGGTGTATTTTATTTAATTATTGTTTATACTACCGATATTACGAGACTCGATGTCTATAAATATAAACGCATTCTACTTTGCATAACCTTGGTGTCTCGCATTCTATTCTATGTGTGCAATGAGAATACCTCTAGATTTTTCTTACAAACATGAAAATTTGAATAAATATTTCCTCATTTTAGTGTGACGTAACTTGTGAGTTTCGTGTTAACTGCAGTTTATCGATTGTTTTTCTTCTAGGAGCATTTATTTCATTTTACAATTTCAAAACATTGATGTTCTATCATGATGTTCGTTGAATTGTGTGTTCTTCGTTTGAGATCTATTTACACATACCAATTTAACTCGTATATGACGTCTCGTTTAATCCGTTTTTGTAAATGATGGAGATGACTCTAGGTGGCAATTTGTCATTTTTTTTAAGAATGGACAATATTTTTGTTCATGATGTTAGTAGGTGAAAACTATGTATATCTTCTTAAGTTTCGTGTATGAATATTTGAAAAGGGGTATTCCCTAATTGTGTATATGCTTTATAATTTAATATTCTGCTTTAAGAGTCAACTATACCGATTTGAAACTTTTTTGGGAACTTCTTCTGCTTCCAGTTGTCATCCGATCAAGATGCAATTTTGCGTAATTGTTAAGCAAAGATATGGTCACTGTTCTATAGTCATAGATTACCAAACATCATTGCGCATTACGCTCAAAATAAATTCCGAAATTTACCAATTTTAATGACTTAACAAAGAACCAAAATCCTAAAAACCAATTTAATTCATAATAATTTTTTGTGATGGTTTTTAAAAAACGAGCCTATATATAATACTTCATATAGACGACCATAACTTATGTGCAAAAGCTGGGAACAATCCAATAAAAACTGGCTTCAGGAAAACATCCTGAAAAAATCACTGGTATTGCAGACTCTTAAATACGATATGTAACTAATTCTTAGCGGATCGCGTAAATCTTTATACTTACTAGTTCGTGTAAATCGGCAGAGTTAATTTCACTACAAGCGAGAGTACTTTTCATAATGAATTCACGGTGAACTATCAAGCGTAAATAAATTACATGTTTTAATGCGATTATGTAGCCTTTCCAACAGTGTCTGGTGTTTATCACCTTCTTGTAATCTTAGAGCTAAAAGTGTAAAATGTTAATTCTTAAGAAAGGTGGTTTTTGTGCAGGACTTTCGATATTTTAATTGGCTCGTTGGCTTCTCTGTTAATCCGTGAAATCACTCACTATTTTGAATAACTAGGAAAACGCTAAAGTCCCGCCGCGTTGATGGATGAGCTTTTTAAAGGTTTTAGTTTGCGTGGGATATCTTTACTTTTGCAAGTGCTTTGTTTTGCTGCCTACGCATTGTAGGTGAATGTTGTCAAGTTTCTTTTGTTTCTTGTCAATTGGTATTATTTACCGTAAAAAACTTGTGTTAAAAGCTTTATTTCTATGGATTCTGGCTAAATTTTTCCACTTTTTCTTTCAAAAGGTACTACATAACCATAACCTTAATGTCCATGTATAATATGAACGTTGTAGCCCCACCCGTTTGGTCAGAATTGGCCCAAATGGCACGAAAATATCGCACAAAAAGTAAAAAAACGTATATTAAAAGCTTTATTTCTCTCGATTCTGGCTAACTTTTTCAATTTTTTCTTTCAGAAAGCAACACATCACCATTACCTTAATGTCCATGTGAAATATGAACGTTGTAGCCCCACCCGTTTGGTCAGAATTGGCCCAAATGGCACGAAAATATCGCACTAAAAAATCGAAAAAAATCGTAAAAGTACGATATTCATGAGAAATATTTCTTCGATTGTACCCAAAAACGTGGCAAGTCTAAGTTCAGAGAAAACGAAGGTCGTGTCAAATTTTCATCAAGATCGCATATGCCGTTTGCCCGGTAGAGAGCGAACAAACAGACGGAAAAACAAAAAAAAAACAAAAACAAACAAACAAAAAAAAAAAAAAAACAACTGAGCTAAATTTTTTGGGGGGTCGGTGAAATTGAAGTCTTCGCTTCGCTCATCCAATAACAACTGTTTTCAGTACCAGGCTAAGACCCAGAATCTAATAGTTCACCAACTATGATGCTAAAGATAAAACAAGTCTTTTTTGTGTTTTATTATTGTAAAGACGTATATTTAATTTTAGTACAAGACGTGTTATTATTGCACTGCTAATTTTTATCTGCCTAAATTATATATATACTGAAAAGTTTATTTCATTACCAACAAAATAAATGCAGGACATATACTATTTATTCATAAACATATGAAACTTTCGATCCGAAAGTTGTGTACTATTTTCTTTGTTAGTACCTACCACACCTCACTGAAATGTTAATTTGTTTGCTAATAATACACATACATACAAGTATATACACGTTATTTATCGCGTAACTACTTTCAAAGGTGTGTTTACAATAATTATTTCAAACCCCCTTATTGACGTCTTATTGTTATTGTGCATGATTACGGGAGTTCCGCAAGGCTAGTTGCTGGGCCCATATTGTTTCTACCATAAATCACCGTCCTTTTAATTAGCGTGTTTCGCTCTGCGTGTGGCAACATTGCTAAGTACTTTTAGTCGTACTTGTTTATGTCTTTGCCAACCTATGCGCGCGCACCGGACGTCCCAAAGTAAATAGGAAACGAGATGACGTAATATTGTACTCCCCGTTTTGTGTCGGGAAATGTACTTCCTGTCGGCAACAAACTGCACTCGAATTATTGTGTTTTGTTTTACAAATTATTTTGATTTCTGTAACGTGCTTCACATATGGGGAAATGATTTCTTAGTTACGGTAATATTTCATAACATGGCATGGGCAGGATTAATCATCAACTACTATATTAGATAATAAGCTAAGGTGGAGTACTAAATATTTTCTTGTGGCTAGTTAATATATTATAATTGTTTGAAGTTTGGCGTGTTTGTCAAGCAAGGATATGTACACACTCAAGAGCATCCATTATCATGGAATATTGTTGATCCCCTGCATTCTGCATTTAAACCTGGTTTGTCCCTAGATCATTAACTATCTCAAGTGAGGTAGCCGATATTAGATATGTAATAAATAATTAAAGAGAGAGCATTAGTAAAGAACACAAAAATAAGGTAATTCGCCGTGCATCGATCTTTTTGGTGGAGGCGCCGGGTTTATTTATTTATTTATTTATTTATTTATTTATTTATTTATTTATTTATTTATTTAGCGTCAATCCTATTCAGTTAAAAAACTGATTTACAAAGAACAACTAAATAAATCTAAATAGTGCAAACACACCAAACCAACCAGTTTGAAATACAGTAGTAACATTACAACGAAAAAGTATCAAGAACACAATAATTTTGGTAACAAATTTAAAAAGGATAATAAATGAACTAAAAATTAAAAGGGGAAAAAAAGAAAAGAAAGAGGGAAAAAACCAAAAAGAAAAGACAAAGCTTACCTCTTCCTCGCGCTTGTTCTTGCGTTAACTAAAGTTTGGTGTTTCCTAACACTAATTGTTCTGGGAATTGTTCACCCCTAGGGTCACCAAACACATTCTGCATCATTCTTCTTGAAGGGCAATGCCATAAAACGCATGTCAATCGGAGGTCTTTTTCGTTTTTTATCGTTAGACGTGACACACACACACGCACAGACAAACGGACGCACCAACAAATTTTGATTTACTTCTGTCTCTTATGTATAACCCTCGACCAGAAGTAAATCAAGGTCTGGGTGTAATAGATACAACTAGCCCCTTGATTTACTTACGGCCGATACTGTACGTGCCTGGTCGCACAGTGGCCGCGTGCTGTTACCCTCGTAGCCCAAGCCAAGGTAAATAGATTCATCATCGTCTCGACGTAACGATCATTCCTAGACGGAGATTTCTCCTTCCTAATTTCTATATTATGTTGTGACGCAAAGGTCGTTCGGCTGATGCAACTATACGTACTGCAGTGTGTGTAACTCGAACCCGGTCGTTACGCGCGTGTTGACACAAGGAGTCAATTTGACATTCGGTAGCATCTATTATATTGTACGGGCTCCTTGCGACACAAGGTTTGACTCTTTTGTTGCAAGTTATATTTTATGACGGAGAGCTCAATGCCGGATTTCAGGGAACATTTGGCGTTAGTTAATTTTTATTTTTTATTTTTATTTTTATTTTTATTTTTCGTTATTTTTATATCAAAAAAAAATTAATTTTTGTTTTAAATTTTTAATGTTGATTTGATTTTATAAATTTATTTGTATTTGATTCACTTTTGAATTATTGTTTTCAGATTTTTATTTTCAATAAGCATTTTTAGTATATTGTCTATTTTGTGCAAATTGTTGTACCTTTGTACTACTTCATATTTTTGCATCTCAAACTAACAGGCATAGCTTCTAGTATTGTTATTAATTAAAATGACATTGTGAGCAGTTTCTGAACCCACTCCTATTCATAAATATGTCAGCTGTTCTGGTAGTATAAAGTTTCTAAAGGTCAATGCTATTGCTAGACCACCTGCATAACGGACATTAATTAAAAAGTAATTTCATGATCTATTTTTACCGTAGACTTATTGTCATTGCACATAATTAAAATATGTTGCAACAATCACGTAGTAATTGACTTGCAAAGAAAGGATACTGCAGAAAATGTAAACACAATTGACAATTTGTGGGTATATAATAATATTTACTTGAAAATTCACCCATGAAGCGTTTTTAAAGTTGGTGTGATTTTTTTGTGACACATTGTTGTATTATTCTTAGATTAGGCCGCTATGTGAATTCTTCTAATAACCTATCCCCATTCCCCAGCATTCCCAAATTTGGGAGAATTTCATAATGTCACGATTTTCAAAAGAAATATTTTTCTACACAAAAAACGTGGCACAAAGATTTCCCCCGAAAATTTCATGAAGATCGGAGCTGTCGTTTGTCCGGTAGAGACTGAAAATCTAAAGTAATCGTAAAAGTGTACGATTTTCGCGATTTAGTTTTTTGACAACACAAACACGCAGTAGTTTTATGTTTAGATATTTCGACGGTCCTCTGAAAATGTCGTCAAAATTACTGTTAGAGATAAACATAACCCATAAATATATGTACAATAATGAAGATACATAAATATATAATACGTGATGTCCAATTTGAGCAATTTATTCATTTCAAATAGAGAAATTGACGTAAGGTTATATGATGATGGCTGTCAAGACTGAAATGAATTCTATTGAGAAGATGAGAAATTGTGAGTTCATTAATGTATTGTATATTATGTATTTTCAGCCTTGCTCCAATAATTGAGTATAATAGTAATGTAAAATCTTAAGGACATCTTTAATACTGGATTTGGCTGTGGAAGGTGTACAGATAGATCAAGATAGTGTAACCATCGTTAGGTCGCTTTGTCCTCAAGTTGTTGATTAAGATTAATGTTGTGTGTCTTCCACGGACATCCTAACACGTGACGAAGGTTACGAGGGCTTCGAAATAGTTCGTGATTGGACTGATCATTTGACAGCCCACGCGTGGCTGGCCGAGGCTTCTTCACACGAGCTATCGTTGTAGTCAGAAGGATACGAAGAGCTCCGACTCCGAAATAGTTTCTTGAATTGATTATCATTTTACAGTCAGTCGCGTAGCGTTGTAATTACTTCAAAACAATGTTACAAGCTTAAATTTGACATCAATATTTCTCCCTTGTTCTAACCTAACATAAAAAAAAATCAAATTTGTTGTTTATTACAACCTCCAAATTTGACAATCATAAAAATTATCTTGTCCCAACTTTGTATTATTTTTTAAATTATTAGTATCTTATGTTTTAAGGCTATTCCAGAGCACTCTTACCGATATTTTGAAAGTCAAAGGAAAATGACTAAAAGTTGGTTGAATGAAAGAGGAGAGATGCAATATAAATTTTGAGCTATGATTTTTTAAACGTTCCTTTGTCTCCTCTCCGAGTATAAGGGAAAATAATTTTCTGAAATAACGTTTGCTGTACGATTTTTTTCGTCCACCGGTTCAAAACTTTATTGACCCAAAATTTGCATATAATTGCCAAATTGCTATTGTCCCGTTCATTCTTTTCCTTCTTTTTTCTTCGAGTTTCTCTTTCAGTCAACCAGATTTCAGCCATTTTCCTTTAATTTTCAAAATATCGGTATCTGTAAGAGTGCTCTAAAATAAATCGTTAAATTTCCGAGAAAAACAACTAGACTTTTGATAAATTTTCTATTTACAAAGCGCGCCTACCACATGCAAACCACCGTAGACCCGTGGTAGAGCGTGTGAACCGGGCCCGGGACAGACAGATAGCGGTCAAGTCTCACGATGATGCAACTATGTCTATGTCAACACCTTCTACTTACACCGGTGTAGCAGGGACCAGATACCCCCGGGATGGGATACCCCCCGGTACCCCAGCTCTAGGGATGGGATACCCCCCCGGTATCCCAGCCCTAGGGCTGGAGTACCCCTCGCAGGGCTAGGAAACCCCCTGATAATAACAGGTTAAAAGACGAAAGGGGTACTTGGTCCCTGGGGCTAGGATACCCCCCACGATATAACGAGTATAAAGACGAAAGGGGGTACTTGGTCCCCATGGCTAGGATACCCCCACGAAATAACGTATATTACGACCAAAGGGGGGAGTTGGTCCCTAGCGAATTAGAGACCCCACGATAAACATGTTTTTTTTTAAAAAAACAAACAAAAAAATAAAGACGAAAGGGGGTTACTTGGTCCCTAGGGCTAGGATACCACACGATATAACGTATATTACGACTCAAAGGGGGAGTTGGTCCCTAGCGATGGGATACCCCCCACGATATAACGTGTATAAAGACGAAAGGGGTGTTAAAATAAAAACAAAAAGAAAAAAAATATTACTTGGTCCCTAGGCTAGGTACCCCCACGATATAACGTGTATAAGACAAAGGGGTACTTCTACTCCCTAGGGATGGGATACCCCCCAAGTATACGTGTATAAAGGACAAAAGGGGGTACTATGGTCTCCTAGGGATGGGATACCCCCACGACATAACGTGTATAAAGACGAAAGGGGGTACTTTGTCCCTAGGGATGGGATACCCCCCACGATATACCGTTCATTAACGACAAAAGGGGGTACTTTGTCCCTAGGAAGGGCAGGGGGGGGGGGGGGGGGAAACCCCCCCACTAACGTGTATAAAAAACGAAAGGGGGTACTTGGTCCCGAGGGATGGGTATACCCCCACGATATAACGGTAATTAAGGACAAAAGGGGGTAAGGTCCTGGGAGAGGAAATACCCCCCAGTATAACGTGCATTAAGACAAAAGGGGGTACTTGGTCCCTAGGGATGGGAAACCCCCCACGATATAACGTGTATTTAGACAAAAGGGGGTACTTGGTCCTTAGTGAGAGGATACCCCACACGATATAACGTGCATTATGACAAAAGGGGGTACTTGGTCCACTAGGGAGAGATCACCCCCCCACGACATATAACAATGTATTAAGAAAGGGGGTACTTGGTCACCTGTAAGAGAATAGAATACCAACCAAGATATAACGTGTATTAAGACGAAAGGAGGTACTTGTGCCTAGGGAGAGGATACCCCCCATATATCACGTGCATTAAGACAAAAGGGGGTACTTGGTCCCTAGTGATGGGATTACCCCCACGACATCACGTGTATAAAAACGCACAAAGGGGGTACTTTTTCATAGGGATGGGATACCCCCCACGATATAACCGTTATTAAGACAAGAGGGGGTACTTGGACCCTAGGGATTGGGATACCCCCCAAGAATAGACGTGTGTTAAGACAAAAGGGGGGACTTGGTCCCGAGGGATGGGATACCCCCCAAGAATATAACGTGTAT
>JAMZAV010014452.1:0-14255 GCA_024449915.1 Sweltsa coloradensis
CATAATGCACCACTCAACCTAGGGGGTTGGGGGGGGAGAGGGGCCATGCGGTCAGAACCAGCCGGAAAGGGGAGGAAGGGGGGTCTCTCACGTCGCGGTCGTCATTGTCTTGTCATTGTTCGTGGTGTCATTGTCTTTGTCATCGTCGCCAGGGGTCGTCAGGAAGGGGGCAAGGTCCCGGCGACGATTGCCAGAGCTCGCTCTAGATCGGGAGCAATATACTACCCTTCTTACTAGCTGATGTTTGCAGGTGGACTTTTTCTCTTGACTCGCCTTTTACGATTAGCAGAGCCATGCTCTGGGCCAAATTCTACCCCGGGCCCAGACGGGGGGAGTATGTTGTATGGTAAAACAACAAATTCCTTGTGACGACGACGTGAGTAACTAGGGCGCTTCAACCGTTAGGTCATATTGCGCCGCCTGTGATATTGAAAGTGGATGATATGAGTTTATGGTGTGTTTTATTTTTTTTGGTTAATTGGATTAAGGACGCGTCAACCGTTAGGTCATAATGCACCACTCTAGCCTAAGGGGGGTGGGGAGGAGGGGCCCATGCTGGTCAGAACCAGCCACGGGTAAGGGGAGGAAGGGGGGTTTCTCACGTCGCGGTCGTCATCGTCTTTGTCATCGTTCGTTGTGTCATTGTCATCGTCGCCGAGAAGGTCGTCAAGGGATAGGGCAAGGTCCCCGACGACGATTGCCAGAGCTCGCCTCTAGATTCGGGGAGTGATATACTACCTTTGTTTTCTAAGTATGTATGTATATATTTTTGGGTTTATTTGTATTAAGGACGCGTCAACCGTTAGGACATAATGCACCACACTAACCTAGGGGATATAGGGAGGAAGGCCCATGCTGGTAAGAACCACCCAGAGGTAGGGGAGGAAAGAAGGGTTTTCACGTCGCGGTCATCATAGTCTTTGTCATCGTCGCCGTGGAGGTCGTCAAGAGAAAGGGGGAGGTGTCTCCGACGACGATTGCCAGAGCTCGCCTCTAGATTCGGGGAGTAATATAGACTCCCCTCTTTGTAGCTGATGTTTGCAAGGTGGACTTTTTCTCTTGAATCGCCTTTACGATGAGCCGAGCCATGCTTCTGATGTTGGTTATTATTACTATATTATTCTGTAGATGCCGATGATGACAATGCTGATGTTGCTCGACCCGAAGCCTCCCTGTAGATTCCTTTTTCTTGTTTGTCCTGCCTCGCGGTCGCCGGGGGTGAGGGTGGGGGTGTTAACGCAACCCCCTCCCCCTCACCGCCTTCTTCTGTCTCCGACGCGCGGATAAATTGATTCCATCTCAACGCATCACGCGTCCGTCCCCTCAAGATCTGGACGCATCAAGAGACATCGGAAGCCAATCAGTTTTCATTACGCCCCAGATATCTTTTGGTCGACTTGTGTCAGATGAGAGCTGGGAGACTTTTAGACCCTCTTACTTTAAGACCGACATTCTTAAAGAACTTCAGTGAAACTTCTGCCTTTAAGTCTTAGATAATTATAGACTTTTTAACTTAATTTTTTTGGGGGAGTTTATTAGGAATAAGGACGCTCAACAGCTTGGTCTTAATGCACCACTCTAGCCTAGGGGATATGGGGAGAAGGAGCCCATGCTGGTCAGAACCAGCCACGGGTAGGGGGAGGAAGGGGGGTTTCTCACGTCGCGGCCGTCATCGTCTTTATCATCGTTCGTTGTGTTATTGTCAGCGTCGTCGGGGAGGTCGTTAAGGGAAGTTGAACTTATATACTTTCGTACTTTCAGGACTTTGTCTTGAATTATTTAAGACTTTCGTATTTTAAGACGTATACTTTAAGGACGCTCAGTCTCCAAGCTAGAATGCCGTCTCAACGACGACGTGAGAAACTAGGGCACTTCAACTGGTTAGGTCATATTTCGCCACCTGTGATAATGAAAGTTGATGAAATGAGTAAATGGTGTGTTTGATGATGATAATGTTTTCTTAGTGTATAAATAACATCGTACTTTTGAAATTACAGACGGCATAATATTATCCACAAGTTTGTTCTTTTGTCCACCTCAAATTGTGGTAATTACACCCAGGTGTAAAATACAGAATCAGAAACGGGGGTAAAAAGTGCAGTTATCTATGTGTGGGCAAAAGGACGATTTTGTTGTTATTTCACAGCAAATTTAGAGGTAATGTTGCCAGCTGTCATTTAATTCAAACTATTTTAGAAAATATCTCATTCAGTAACCCAGTTTTGTGTATTTTATTACAATTCTATTACATATATATATTTATTATTACCAGTTTTATATTCTATATATCAAACAATCACGCATTATAACGTTTTACTTTTTGAAATTAACGCGAATTTCCCTTGCTGCATCTTTACACTTCCTCAAGAGGCAGGTGCAAAAGTCGAAATGAAGCAGAACAAATGACCACGACGTGAGAAACTAGGGCGCTTCAACCAGTAAGGTCATATTGCGCCGCCTGAGATATTGTAATTTAATGAAATGAGTTGATGTTGTGTTTGTTAAATATATTGTTTTCTATGAACGCGGGTTGGCATCACCTTTGCAACAAAACTATCTTGATCGATAGAACAACGAAAACTACGAACCTCATCCTAGGCTCGGGTCTCAGCGTTGCCAGCTGTTATTTAACTGAGAGTTCGAAGTTCGTTCAGTCGTGTCGAACACAACGCTGTCGATACCTTCAACTTCAAGACTTAACGTTAAGACCTTTGTAGTTTGGTTTTTTTGGTTTATTTGGATTAAGGACGCGTCAACCGTTAGGTCATAATGCACCACTCTAGCCTAAGGGGGGTGGGGAGGAAGGGCCCATGCTGGTCAGAACCAGCCACGGGTAAGGGGAGGAAGGGGGGTTTCTCACGTCGCGGTCGTCATCGTCTTTGTCATCGTTCGTTGTGTCATTGTCATCGTCGCCGGGGGGTCGTCAAGGGAAGGGGGCAAGGTCCCCGACGACGATTGCCAGAGCTCGCCTCTAGTTTCGGGGAGTTAGATATTCCGCTCTTTCTAGCTGATGTTTGCAAGTTGGACTTTTTCTCTTGAATCGCCTTTTACGATTAGCAGAGCCATGCTCTGGGCCAATTCTACCCCGGGCCCAGACGGGGGTTCGTAGTTTGGATCTGAATCGATGACAATATTGGTTACTAAATACATTTAACTAGTAAGCGAAATGTAGTATAAATGCTGTCATCTAATAACCCTCCTTCATGCGAGGTCAAACGTGAAACAGCCAGGTAGTGTTAATACTTAACAATGCAGTTCGCACGAGCTAGAGACAGACGCCACCTTAAGCTTGCCCTAGTGAATTATAAAAGACCTTATACTTTCATGTAGTAGGTTATTGGAGATCAGTTTTAACAACATGGATTGAAACAACTTTGAAACAATACTTCATTCAAACGTATTATATTTACCACAAGCCGCTTTTTAGGCTATATTACGACGACGTGAGAAACTCGGGTGCTTCAACCGGTTAGGTCATATTGCGCCGCCTGTGATAATGAAAGTTGATGAGATGAGTTAATGGTGTATTTGATGATTATATTGTTACCCAAGTGTATATATAACAAGATAAAATTATAGCGCTGATAGAAATAGCAAAACAATATGGTTATTTATTTAAATATAAATAAAGAAATTAAAGAAATGTCTATGATGTAAATTAAATTTTGTTAAATAAATTACTTTGAAAGAATGAATGAATTTCTAAGTGTATGTAAAAGAAAATAATATGATGGTGATAGTAATAAAAAATAGGGTTTTGATAGTTTGCTTTCTTTAAAATGTGTAGTGTACAGTCCAAATAACGCGTTACACTATTAAAACCTATAGGCCTACTCCCATGAAAAAAGCTTATTATAAATTAGTTTATGGCTAAGCCCTTTACTGGAGGTTTTTAGAGATAAGTTTTTAAAATTACTCCCCAGACGCTGCAACATGGACTGAAATGGTTCTTTGACATAAACCTTCATTAAAACGTATTACATTGTTACTGCAAATTGAATTTCAGGTGTACGTATGATACGTTCCTCTTTAACTAACAGTTTACTTAAGCCACCTCGTTAAAACCGTTTAGCAATCAGACTTGAGTTGATGAGAAATCTAGAGTACACAATCCTTGCCGGGCATTTAACCGTTAATGAGGTAGATTTAGGCCTTCAACTCCACAGCATTTGGCAAATGCTTTCCCGTTCTGCTACGATATCTTTACTTCTCAATGTTTGGTACATATTGACATCCCTTGTATATTGATTGTTGTCTATAAGTGTATGGTCCGAGGCCTTAGATAGAAGTGGACTGTATAATAGAGTGGGAACAGAAAGGTTAAACTTACCGACACTCGTCGACGTCAGGTTGCAGAGGTAGTTGTGACACACATGAGCGCTCGATAGCATGTCGCCACGTGTTGATAGAGAAAGAAAGAGTAAAGAATCTATAGGTTGGATTTGGAAGGAAGAAGATACTCAATGGTGGAAGAGAATAAGAAAAGAGAAGTCGAACCCGGTACGTTCAGTGAAGTTAGAGGAACTATTTCACTGTTGGCACTGTTTGCACTGATTTGAGTACTAGAACTATGACAGAGAAAAGCTGCCTGAGCCGGCGAGACAACAGCTGATCCCTAGGCTAACCACGAGGTATAGCAGAGATAACACGGAAAACTGGTTAAAGTAGGGGAAAGAGGGGTGATCAAGTATAGATAAAGACGAGATGATGCGAGATATAAAGCAAAATATAAACAAAACAAAATTATACTACAAACCAAGAACATTGGCGCGAACAATTAATTTAATGGTGCGTCAACCGTTGGGTCATAACGTGCCACTCTAACCTAGGGGATATTGGAGGAAGAGCCCATGCTGGTCAGAACCAGGCACAGGTGGGACACTCACTTCGTGATAGTCATCGTCTGTGTCGAAGTTCGTGTTGTCATGGTCGTCAAGGAAAAGGCGAGGGGTCCCTGACGACGACTGCCAGAGCTCGTCTCTTATTGTTTCAGGGAGTATACTTCTCTTCAACTAACTACAGCTGATGTTCGCCTCTCTTTGCATATTGAAACAATGTCAAGACATACAACCGTCTTTTGTCTTGCCATCTCGTTCGATCTTCCCTGCCGACATAGACAACGACAGAGTACTAGGGTTCAACTCATAAACCCTTCAAGCCAACGTAAACTGGGTTTATGAATAAATATAGTTTTAAAAAGTGACACTAACTTGAATGGATTTAAATTATGTTATTTTATACGAACTGTAAACGATTCAGCCATTGGCCTTCAATATACTTCGCTTCGTCACTCATTAAGGGAAATTATATGTTAATAAGAACCCATCATAAGAAAGTCTATCAGGAAGAAGATGCGAGGAAACCCAGAGAAACTAGGGCGCTTCAACCGGTTGGGTCATATTGTGCCGCTTGTGATATGTAAAGTTAGGCCTAATTAAATGAGTTGATGGTGAGTGTGATTATTATATTGTTTGTTTGTTTTTTTAGTTAAGAAAAGAAAATGGTGGTGATGCTGCATCCAATGCAGAAGGTTCAGGGTTCAATTCCCGCTATAGGCAGAATTTTTTAAAGTTCTGACTTTGACTTAGACGATCAGTTCTTGGCTTAGGATTATGGAAACAGTGACTTTGGAGCCGTCCTAGCAACGAGGCA
This sequence comes from Sweltsa coloradensis, assembly GCA_024449915.1. NCBI lineage: Eukaryota > Metazoa > Arthropoda > Insecta > Plecoptera > Chloroperlidae > Sweltsa > Sweltsa coloradensis. Next base: position 5,653 of record JAMZAV010014452.1, read on the forward strand.
CATAATAAATTTAAAGTTGTTCTGATTCAGCCTGGTTGATTCTGGCGTTGATCCGCGGGTGTTCGCACTGTCCATCCATACCATTGATTGCTAAATTTCCTATTAAAAAATACCGATCTTTGGTTGGTTATCACTCACTAGTCGATTGCGTCGGGGCCTACAGGGTTGTCTTGGTCGCTTTGATTTAAAGTCCCCCACTGAAAATCAGTTATGTGACTGAATAGGTGGACTCCAAATAATAAACGTATTTATTTTATATTTATTTATCTATCATGTTATTGGATGAGCGAAACGAAGACTTCAATTTCACTGACCCTCCAAAAAATTTAGCTCGGCTGTTTTTTTCTTTTTTTGTCTGTTTGTTTGCTCTCTACCGGGCAAACGGCATATGCGATCTTGATGAAAATTAGATGGGACCCTTCGAAATCTCTAAACTTAGACTTGCCACGTTTTTGGGTACAATCTTAAAAATATTGCTCATAAATATCATACTTTTACGATTTTTTTCGATTTTTAGTGTGATATTTTCGTTACATTTGGGCCGATTCTGACCAAACGGGTAGTAGTACAACGTTCATATTTCACATGGACATTAAGGTTATGGTGATGTATTGCTTTTTGAAAGAAAAAGGTGAAAAAGTTAGCCAGAATCCATAGAAATAAAGGTTTTAATATAAGTTTTTTGAGTTTTTTTTGAGTTTTTTTGAGTGAGAACAAGTAACAATAGAAACTTGACAACAATCACCTACAATGGGTTCAAAAAGAACTTGCAAAGATATAGAGATTCCACGCAAACTAAAAACTTACAAAAAATCTCATCCATCAACGCGACTAAAAAAAGCGTTTGCGAAGCTTCCTAGTTAAGTACAGGTGGCGGGATGGGGTGATGGTGGGGGAAGGGGGAGGGGTGGGGGGTGCGACATGGCACCATCTAGGATGGCAGGGGTCGCGACCTGGCGCCGAGGTGATATAATCCCCTAAAACTCACTCATCCCCACACTAGAAATACGGAAATTAACTTCGCAGGATTGAAATGAGCTCTCGCCGAACAAAGCGGTAGCTACGTCTCGCCCGTTTTCCCGGTAAAAATCTCATAGAATTATAATCGAAATTGTCTGCGCGCTTATGAGACGGTGAGATTAATTTCACGAGACGTTTGAGTGGAAGGTTCCATTAGTCGGCGCGTCTTGGCTGAGGGGTGGGGGCACTTGTTGAGTGCTCCATCTAGGACTAGGAGAGGGGGGGGGGGTTCCAAGGGGCGAACACTTGACCTTGACCTCGGAGACAGGAGGGGGAGGGGGCTTCGTGTTTATACGTTCTTTATTATTGTGTATATTTTATACGTTTTAGTTTTTTTTGGTTTAATTTGGATTAAGGACGCGTCAACCGTTAGGTCATAATGCACCACTCAAGCCTAGGGGATATTGGGAGGTGGGACCCATGCTGGTCAGAACCAGCCACGGGTAAGGGGAGGAAGGGGGTTTCTCACGTCGCGGTCGTCATCGTCTTTGTCATCGTTCGTTGTGTCATTGTCATCGTCGTCGGGGACGTTTCAGTAATCATTTTGTTATGACTGTTTTGATTATTATAACAACAATACTACAACTTGGCATACAAAAAAGGATAAGTAGTTGGAACAATTACGGGTAAGTGACTACGACCATTTTTTTCATATAGAAAATAGTGTCCGAAACATTCTTGCTGTTAGTAAAAAAGAAGAAAATATCTTTTCATATTAAATGGACCATTGCAAACTCAAAATATATCTCTAACAGTAGACTACGAAGAAAGGATGGATAGATCTCTAGTTGAAGGTATTACATTTGTTGATTTCCAGCTACAAAATGGTGATCTAAACATTAGTCGCCATGTTTAAGAAAGTAATTTGGTGTATTTTTTTACGTTCCCTTTATTCATTGGAAGCAAATTAGGGTGAAGAGAGTCATGTACGACGTCGTGAGAAACTAGGGCGCTTCAACTGGTTAGGACATATTGCGCCGCCTGTGATATTGAAAGTTGATTAGATGAGTTAGTGGTGTGTTTAAATGATTATTTTGTTTTCTAAGTGTATCCAATTATAAGAAAGTAAAATGATGGTGATGATAGTAATAGCAAAATAAAAGTTATCTTTTTAAGAAATTAATATTTGGTTTATATGTGTACGCGTCAACCGTTGGGTCCTAATGTGCCACACTAGCCTAGGGGATATGAGGAGGAGGGGCCCATGCTGGTCAGAACCAGCCACGGGTAAGGGGAAGAAGGAGGGTTTCTCACGTCGCGGTCGTCATCGTCTTTGTCAACGTTCGTGGTGTTATTGTCGTCATCGTCGTTAAAGGGTCGTCAAGGGAAGGGGGCAAGGTCCCCGACGACGATCGCCCGAGCTCGCCTCTATTTTCGGGGAGTAGAATACTACCCTTCATACTAGCTGATGTTTGCGAGGTGAACTATTTCTCTTGAATCGCCTTTTAGATTAGCAGAGCCATGCTCTGGGCCAATTTATTTATTTATTTATTTATTTATTCTATTGAATTTTACCTGCCCATAGGGCAGGAAGGTTAATGCAGGGCAAGTGTGGCCCTCTGTAGCCTGACACAGTGATGACAGAGTTACATGTTTAACATTACATGAAAAACAACAAGAGAACATGACATTTATAAAGATAGACAATTTGAAAGGCAAAAGGCGGATAAGTGTACTTGAAGCGGGGTAGAGGTCTGAAGGGCTAGAGGACGCCAAACGAGGTCGTGAAGCTCATTCCTGCCGCCTGCGTGAAGACGTTGCACGTAATCCCCTGCGAGGGTGTCGAGTCGAGAGCTGATACCACCGACGCCGGTTTGGGTATACACGTCTTCATTCCGCGTCATCGGAGGAAGCCGCGCGATGCGGCGAAGGATCCTTCGCTCCAGCGAGAAGTATTGCTGGAGACATCCTCCAAAGACGGGTGTCAGAATTCTACCCCGGGCCCAAACAGGGTTTTCTTTGGATGAGAAATGTAGAAAGTTTGTCGCCGTCATTATATGATAGGAGTTCTTCATATGATTGAGAGAGATCAAATTGCGCGCGCAAGAATTTAATGCCACAGATAAGGTTCTGATAATATGCTTATTTCATTTTGTTCTCTATAGTTAATTTCTCAATACATATTTACAGATGTTATTGTATCAATCACATGCATACGACGTGTTGACTGACTGTAGATGATAAAGTGATGATAAAACGTTACTTTGATAAAGAACTGTTCAGTCTTGGTCTGGACTGTACCTATCTGACGTCACGGACTTTGATCGCTCGCCTGGAAGCAGCTCCGCCAAGCAGAGTGGAGGTTATTTACCGACCCCTATCCTAGGCCCGCGTACGTCACCCCCGGGCATGTAGTCTACTCCCGCTGCAGCCTGCAACCAGCTCTTGAATCGCCTTGTACGATTAGCATAGCCATGCTCTGGGCTAATTCTACCCCGGACCCAGACGGGGCTATAATAACTATACAAGGATTGCTCGTACGTCAAGTGTAAGAATCTAATTCGATTTTTGGTTTATATGGATTAAAGGCGCGTGAACCGTTAGGTCATAATGCACCATTAGCCTAAGTGATATGTGGAAGAAGGGCCCATGCCGGTCAGAACCAGTCACGGGAAGGGGGTAGGGGGTAGGGTGTATGGGGTAGGGGGTTCTCACGTCGATCTCGTCATCGTCTTTGTCATTCGGGAAATCACGTGTTCGACTCCCGCCTCCGGTAGTTCTAACAGAAGTTATCTCCTAGAGACCCCGGACACACCTTGATATAACAAAAACTTACAACGATGTGAGAAACTAGGGCGCTTCATTGCGCCGCATGTGATATTAATTGAAATTTAATGAAATGTGTAATGGTGTGTTTGATGATTATTGATTATTATTGTGTTCTAACTTTATAAAACAAATAATTAAATTCGAAGGAAAAAAAATCGAGTATTTATATAATTCCTAACATACTAGCAGATGTTTGTGAGACGGACTTTGTCTCTTCCCTCGTCTCTCAAGGTCAAGCTCCTTCCCCTCTTCTCCGCTCATCCCTCGGTGGATCTCGGCTCTCGTCTCTTGGATCTCCCAGTGAGCAATGTTTTTTATTGATATGTTCGTGCGAAGCCTGCCCAGGGTGCAACTCATGACCCTCTTCAGGGCCCAAATCCACGAAGAGGAGTTAACCAAAACAGGGTTAATCTTAGGAGTAAGTTGTTCTTAACCCACATTGCGGTATCCACAAAAGAGAGTTAAGCGATTTTCGGAGTTATTTAACTACAAAATTTAACCTCTGCTATTTATTAGGAGATAAATCTTTAATCCAAAATTTTATAATTCAAAATGGCGGACTTCTACCACCTCAGATCTTTGTTTATAATTAATTACTAAAATACTACTTTTGTTGGGATTTAAGAGTAAAATTAATAAATAATAAATCATATTTAAAAGATGTAACAACTATTGCATCGTTATAAAGATGTTTATCTTCCTGCACTGTTTGAGGTTAGGTTAGGCCTTGGCTCATTTGTCATGCCTATCTAGGCTGAAAATATTCGGTCTTCCAGCATCTTCTGCATCGTATAGGGCTATAGGGAAGCCAAGACGAGTGTTTCGAGACAGACTAGACCCATTAAATCAGTCTTACAACGATTTGTTGTGCAACTAGGGCTATCGGTTTCCTTTGGTTTATTTGGATTAAGGACGCGTCAACCGTTAGGTCATAATGCACCACTCTAACCTAGGGGGGGGGGAGGAAAAGGGGCCCATGCTGGTCAGAACCAGCCACGGGAAAGGGGAGGAAGGGGGGTTTCTCACGTCGCGGTCGTCATTGTCTTTGTCATTGTTCGTGGTGTCATTGTCTTTGTCATCGTCGCCGGGGGGTCGTCAAGGGAAGGGGGCAAGGTCCCCGGCGACGATTGCCAGAGCTCGCCTCTAGATTCGGGGAGTAATATACTACCCTTCTTGCTAGCTGATGTTTGCAAGGTGGACTTTTTCTCTTGAATCGCCTTTTACGATTAGCAGAGCCATGCTCTGGGCCAATTCTACCCCGGGCCCAGACGAGGGCTATCGGTTTCCTAGACATGTAAGTAGCTTGATCATGTGCTGAGAAGGCCTAGACCTACAACAAGACCACATATTCTCTACCCGTTCACACGCAGATATGAGTTATTTTGAAGCACACGGCTTCAGCTAGGTTTTACGTAAGCTAGGCCTACTTAAGCTATGCCTACTTTAGCTATGCCTACTTTAGCTAGGCCTAGACTCTCAGTCAGTTTTGAAGGCCTTTTGCGAAGCATTAGACTCTTGCCTCGGAAAAAACATACGTTTTCTACTCGGTGATGCCGGTCTTGGCAAAGATTGTGTTTCGTTATTTAAGATCAAACAATGCATGAGGTGAGGCCTATGCCTAAATTTTAGCCTAGGGCTACACCCTTGATAGCCTTAGACCCTAGGTAGCTAGGGCTCACTACTAGGTCTAAGGTCTTGAACCTGTCAGGCTTAAACAGCCGTAGAGCCATGCGGCCTTATGTATGGAATGAAGCACTAGGTCTATAGGATATTATTTTCATAAGCAAAGGTGACATTATGCTTTGGCTCAGCGCTTTTATGTTTACTACATTTAAGACTTTTGGCATTGTTTTTATTACTTTTTATTCATTTGGCGTATAATTACACATGTTTTTATACTCAAATGGTTCAAACAACTGAAAGTGATCAACAACATCAATATACAAGCTGCCTCCAATATTGCACAACTTTGCAGAACTAGCCGAAATTTCTAAGAGTCAGTGATTCAAACAATGAATTCAAATTCGCTCTCATTGGTTATCTAATGAAAGCCTTGTTCTAACAGGTTGGATGAGCGAAGCGAAGACTTCAATTTCACTGACCCCCCAAAAAATTTTGCTCCAATGTTTTTTTTTTTTCTGTTTGTTAGCAGGATTCCGGGCAAACGGCATAAGCGATCTTAATGAAAATTGAAGGGGATCTTTGAAATCTCTAAAATTAGAGGTGTATTGTTTTTGGGTACAATCGAAGAAATATTTCTCATGAATATCGTACTTTTACGATATTTTTCAATTTTTATTGCGATATTTTCGTGTCATTTGGGCCGATTTTGACCAAACGGGTGAGGCTACAACGTACATATTATACATGGACATCAAGGTTATGGTGATGTAGTACCTTTTGAAAGAAAAAGTTGGAAAAATTAGCCAGAATCCATAGAAATAAAACTTTTAATATAAGTTTTTTACGGTTTAGTGCGATATTTTCGTGTTATTTCGGCCGATTATGACCAAACGGGTGGAGCTACTACGTTCATATTATACATGGACATTAAGGTTATGGTGATGTAGTACCTTAAGAAAGAAAAAGTTGAAAAAATTAGCCAGAATTTATTGAAATAAAGCTTTTAATATAAGTTTTTTACGGTTTAGTGCGATATTTTCGTGCCATTTGGGCCGATTATGACCAAACGGGTGGGGCTACAACGTTCATATTATACATGGACATTGAGGTTATGGTGATGTTGTACCTTTTGAAAGAAAAAGTTGAAAAAGTTAGCCAGAATCCATAGAAATTAAGCTTTTAATATAAGTTTTTTACGGTAAATAATAACATTTGACAAGTAACAATAGAAACTTGACAACAATCACCTACAATGCATAGGCAGCAATTAGCAAAACACTTGCAAAAGTAAAGATATCCCACGCAAACTTAAAACTTAATTAAAGCTCATCCATCAACGCGGAGGGACTTTAGCGTTTTCCTAGTTAGTATCCATGACGTCAAATCTGACGTTATCACAAGTGAGGCTATTGACCCAGCTTGAATTAACAACGACGTGAGAAACTAGGGCGCTTCAACCGGTCAGGTCATATTGCGCCGCCTGTGATAATGAAAGTTGATGAGATGAGATAATGGTGTGTTTTATGATAATATTGTTTTCTAAGTGTATAAATAACAAAATAAATTGATGGTAATGAAAGTCATACCAAAATTAAAGTTATATATGTGAATGAAAATAAATAAATTAAAGATATGTGTTTGTTGTGAATTAAATTTTGTTAAATAGATTACTATGGATGAGAAATTTAGAAAGTTTGTTTCGTTGTTGTTATTTGTTTTGTTATTTGGATTAAGGACGCGTCAACCGATAGGTCATAATGCACCACTCTAGCCTAGCGGGGAGGGGGGGGGGGGTGGGGGGATTAGCCCATGCTGGTCAGAACCAGCCACGGATAAGGGGAGGAAAGGGGGTTCTCACGTCGCGGTCGTCATTGACTTCTTTCATCGTTCGTGGTGTCATTGTCGTCATCGTCGTTGAGGGTTCGTCAAGGGAAGGGGGCAAGGTCCCCGACGACGATTGCCAGAGCTCGCCTCTATTTTCGGTGAGTAAAATACTGCCCTTCATACTAGCTGATGTGTGCGAGGTAGACTTTTTCTCTTGAATCGCCTTTTGTTTGTTTTTTGTTTTAATGACGACGACGTGAGAAACTAGGATGCTTCAACCGGTTAGGTCATATTGCGCCGCCTGTGATAATGAAAGTCGATTAGATAAGTTAAGTGGTGTGTTTGATGATTAGATTGTTTTCTAAGTGTATATATAACAAAATAAAATACAATGATGATGATGATATTAATAGCAAAAAAAAAGTTATTTATGTCAGGACGCGTCAACTGTTAGGTCATAGTGCACCACTCTAGCCTAAGGGATATTATCATCGCGTCGTCGGGAAGGACGCCAAGGGAAAGGGGTGGTGTCTCCAACGACGAATGCCAGAATTCGCCTCTAGATTCGGGGAGTAAAATACTACCCTTCATACTAGCTGATGTTTGCGAGGTAGACTTTTTCTCTTGAACCGCCTTGTACAATAGCAGAGCCATGCTCTGGGCCAATTCTACCCCGGGCCCAGATGGGGGTTAAGAACCGTAGATTCTCAACATGCAAGTCCTGTGTGCACTTCACTATGTATTGCTGAGAACTTTTAATAGATTGATTTTCAACATGCGTCTTTTGCTCAACTCAACTTCGTGGTGTTGCCAATTTAGCTTTTTGTCAAACTCTATGCCGAGAATACGGACATACTGTACGAATTTAAAGTTTTCCATTTTTTAATCGACTTTTAATCGATTCCTCCAGTATTTCAATCTCAATTCATATAACATTAAGAACCGTTATTCTACTTAAGAAATTATGTCGTAAGAGACTTACCAGGTTCAGAAAGAAACTCGATCTGCAAGTCCACTTCAGTCCTATTCGTGGTGTTTAAGAACTCCCCAGCCAGCTCCTCCATCCGAGAGACGTTTAGCAGAGGTTGGTAGCATTGTTCCTTGAGCAACACGACCGCTTTCAACACTTCCGGTTTGTGCGTCACTTCCGGTGCGACGAGGAATATCAACCCGATCAACAGAAACAACGCCGGAAGTATGACGTCATATCTCCCTGCCATGAGATTGGTCCAAAGTCTACCAATCACAGGAATGTTTTCGTCTTGGCCACGCCCCTTCTTCGCTTCTCACGGCGCGCAAATCGCAGCGAACAGCTGTCGTCATCCACCTCGGAGATTGACGTCATACTGTCTGAATTAAAAAAAGAC
>JAMZAV010014453.1:0-25590 GCA_024449915.1 Sweltsa coloradensis
AATGTAATCGCAGCTACTTTAGATGGAATTTGTCCTGCGTAACTGTGAAATATGTAGCATATGGTAAAGAAAATGTTTTAATAAAGTAGCGCACCAGTTGTGGTGACTGGGCTAGGTACTAGGGGTTGGGGGTCTAGAGCGGAGAAATACAACAATCGGTAGAGCTTGGACATTGCGCCTACATCTACGTTCAATGTAAATGTTCCGCGTAAACTTGTCAGACACATGCAATGCAGATGGGATTGAAATGAGTGAAGCCTACTGAGTCCAATGACAGGGCCTAGGTGCCACATAGACTTGTAATTGATTTAAAGTTAGCCTACAGTGTGAAAATGTTGTGCCCTAGGCCCTAAGCCAAGGTCCAAGGTTACAAACATGGCCAAGACCAAGGCCTCAATATTAAGTAGTGCAGAAGCATCTTTATGTTTATTTAAAGATTAAGGAATTGTCACTAACACACAATTTCCTAACAATTGATATTTGATATGTCTATGTAGACCGAATATGTGCAGCGGACAAATAGTTCCTTTTTTCAATTTTTGCATTTAAAAAGGGTATATGTGATAACCTGTAAGTTTGTCTAGTCCTTGTGGTACTGTTGATTTTAAAAAATTTACCAGAATTGGCCAGAATTTGGTTAAGAAGTGGCAAAATGTGTACCAGACAAATTAGGTACTTTTAGTACCATTTTCATTTAAAATGCTCGTAAATGAGGTACCTGTAGGCTTTGTCATCCTTGCGGTTCTAGAGCTTCAAAAAGTACCAAATGGGCGGACAGTATTTGTACAAAAATATGAAGTTTTTTTCAGTTTTTTGTAAATTTGTAATATTCACATATCGCAGCTACGTTATGGAATTTGTACTGCGTGAACTGTGTAAAATGTCGCGTAGGTAAAGAAAATGTTTTAATAAAGTAGCGCACAGTTGTGTGACTGGCCTAGGTAACTACGTTGGGGTCCTAGAGCGGAGAAATACAACAATCGGTAGAGCTTGGACCATAGCGGCTACATCTTAACGTTCAACGTAATGTTCCGCGTAAACTTGTCAGACCATGCAATGCAGATGGATTGAATGAGTGAAGCCTACTGAGTCCCATGACAGGGCCTGGTGCCCATATAGACTTGTAATTGATTTAAAGGTAGCCTACATGTGAAAATGTTTACACTAGGCCTAAGCCAAGGTCCAGCCCACAAGCATGGGCAAAGACCAATGCCTCAATAGTTACTTATTTAGGAATGCAGAATTCATTTTTATGCTATGCCTAGAGACTATGTTGACCCTACCTTGTGGTTTATTATCTAGTCATCTCACAGAAGGAACTAGTTGAGCCCCAGTTTCCCACCAAGGTCCAAGTTTCACATTAGTGGTTTGGTCCAACTGCTATGTAAATGTATTGTTATAGTTTTCCTTGGTAATTTCAATAACGTATTCTATGAGAATCATAAAAAACAACTCAACTGTTTGTTTAAGTGTATGTTGCACCCAGATGATATTGTGAAATAAAAGTACATAGCTAAACCCTAGGGTAGGCCTAGGCCTAGGGCCTACCCATATGATACGAAAAAGTGGGTTATTTGTGTCGTCAACAGAAGACTTTTAACACCTCGTACTCACCCATCTGCGTTGGAGAGTGTTTGACATGTGTTACAATACACTAGAAAAGTGTAAAGAATCATTATTTACTTGCTTATTCACGTGTTTCCTTATTTGCTAGTTCTTGTGAATATTCAGTATTTACTTGAGACGTTGCAAGTAAACATCCACTAGCCCACAAATAAATTGTGGGCGTGAGTTTCCCGCCGAAGACAAGGTCGCCAACCCGTGTGAAAAAATTATTGTTTTTGAATGGTGGCAAATTTAAATTTTTCAATATTTTTTGTAAACATATCGGTTTATCCAAATTTCCGGGGGGATTCATCTCGATGCAGTGTAAACTTTGAATTTTATATTATTTATTATTGATTGTTCATGAAATTATAATTGATAATAATATCAAAATTTATAAAACAAACATGCATATGTCGTTGCAATTATGAAAATTTTCCTAGGACATGCACATTACAATTCTTCAAGCAAACAATAACTAACTCCTGACAGTTGTCTACTGTTTGTAATGATTGACACAAGTTAAAGTAACCCAAATCAAATATTAAAACCTCCCAAGAACAAAACAATCATTACAATATTCCAATCTACATCACGGCAAACGCAAAATCATGAGAACATGTCAATTTTTCCTATGTCTACATGCTACCCATTTCAACCTAGTTGAACGAGATTTCATTTGTTGTAAATGTTTAAACACCCCTCCCCACTCTTGCAAATGATTGTCCATAATATAGCGAACCCAAGTTAAATATTAAGACACCTTTAAAATGATTTTAAACATCGCTAGTTTATTAACAATTATTTCCACGGCAAAGTGAATCGTGAAAATGTTTTTTAGCCTAAAATTACAACTATTTAATACATTCGTCAACTTTGATATATTTCCAAATGTTTGAGTTCTTGTAAATGATTGATCATATTTAGTAATGTAATACTAAATATTTCCAACCATCAAAAGTAAATAAGAGCACTAGTTTGGTCACATTAATTTCACGGCAAAAGTAAAATCGTGCAAAGAATATACTTTCTTTTTCGGCCTAGATTTACATTGCAAACACATTCTTCTACTTTTGATATATTTGCTAATGGTTTGAGCTCTGTAAATGATTGTACCAGTATTTTATTAATGGTAATTAAAAAGAAATATTACCAATCCATCAAAAGTAATACACAGGCACTAGTTTAGTCACATTAATTCCACGCAAAGGTAAAATGGTGAGAAAAATAATTTATTTTTCGGCCTAGATATTACAATGTCAGACACACATTCGACAACTTTTAATATAATTGCTAAAGGTTTGAGTTATTGTAGAACTATTGGACTACGTATTTGGGTATCTAATAATTAAATCAACCATAAAAAGTATATAAACATCACGCGTTATAGTCACAATTAATTTCCCGGTAAACGTAAAAAATATTGAAAAATAAGATTTTCTCTTGCGTTACATATCACGGAGAAACACATTCGTAAAGTATTTTTCTATTTTCCAAAACTATTTGAACTCTGAAAAATGATTGTAAACCAGTATTAAGTGACCAAATTCAATAGAAAAAAAACATTCAAAAGTATACAAACGGCACTAATATTACGTACAACTTGATTCAAGGCAAATGTAAAAATGTTGAAAATAATTACTTACTTTCGGCCTAGGCCTACATCACACTAGAAGAAACTTTACAAAGTTTTTCCTACTACTTGGCATTAGGTAAGAGCTCTAGTCATATTGATTAACGAAACACTATAAAACCATTAAATTGAATTTTAAAGTACTTTTTAGCGCATAATTGCAAGTTTTAGTTTCAATTTGTCAATGCTGCTTAAAAATGTTGATTTTGAAGAAACGAACCACATTGCCTGGCTGCCTAGGCTCAAGAAACGAAACGAAATGATACTATTTTAAAACAATTGTTTTTTCATTATTAGCGCTTTAACTCTTGGCATTGACCAAGTGACTAGGAAGATGGAGAATAGAAATGAAAATATTAAAATGTATTCACATTTGTAAATCATATCAAAAGTTGTCACAACACTTGAGCGACAAGGCAAAGCAGAGAGTTTTACAAAACCATTAATGTCGTAGGACTCGTATTATAACCATTTTTTTTTCTGAAAACGTGGCATTACGTAAATCCCATATTGTAAACAAACACATTGACCAGTATACAATAATTTCATGAGACTTTTTCCGCATTTTTAAATTTTACATTTTTTACCAGTAAAATTTGTTATTGTTTTTGTTTGTGTTGAGATTGTGCTGACAAGATAATGATGACACAAGGAAAATGCGCAAATGAGTAAGTCAAGTACATTCCAACCAATTATGCATGTTTAATCATTTTTGAAGATTGGTGATATCCTTGACATCTAGACTTGCTAAAAGTTGTTATTTTAGGTTGAAGTACATCTATGTACATAAATGATGAACCAATAAACATTCCTTGCCGGTACATAAGTAATAAACGAGTGTGAAGATATGTTTTTTGACATGGCAACGAAAAATGCGCCAATTTCGGGTCCAGCTTGATTATGTCGCTGTCTGGTGGGAAACGAAATGAAGCTGATTTGCGCGAAATTCAAATAATTAGAACATTACGTTTTTCAATTGTTTACATTTAACATTTACAATGTTTTCGGATCTTTCGTCTAACGTTTGGGTATTGTTTTTTTTCCAAACTCTAGTTTAACATGGATCAGGAAGAAGATGAGGAGAGTTTTTTTTGGAAAGTTTTGAGGAATGGGTAATAAGCATTTCTTGGGGAATGCGAGACGAGATGGAATGAAAACGAAGCAATCGCAGCAAAGTGAGTATAGTAAAATTATTGCAGTCTCATTGGACAAGAATTAAAATGTGCACATTTTCTATTACAATTTTGTACAATATGTAATGTTTTGTTGTTGGTTGTGTTTCCAGTCGCGGCGAAATTCCGCCCTTATATAACCGTGAAGAAGATGGCTTCCCCCGTCACCCGATGACGCCGTACGATTACGATAGGTGAGCATACCACGTGTTTTAATCTTTTAATAATGTATATATCCAATACGCACATATTGATGACAACAATAATCTCTTCCTTGGTTTTAAATTTATGTTTTTTTGTTACTTACATTGCAGCACGTTGGCATTTTATATCCGAATGCGAATCGAATTTTACAAAGAGGACGGGCATCCCAAAAGGAAATAATATAAAAGCATAGGCTAAAAACTTTGGCTATGTTTCTCATTATTCTAACCACACATTGTGCATGCCATTAGAATTGGGAATGAAAAAATTCTAATGTGTTTGAATTTGAAATGATTACAGACTATTAAGGCACTCGGGGGTGTCGAGCGACCGTATTCCACGGAATGTCGAGGGAATTTCTGCGCTTCGACATTCAGGCGATTTTTGCGGTATGTACAATATTCTCGTTTTAAAAACTGATAAAACAAATACCTCGTTACATGTACCGAACCTAATTTTTTTCTCATATTTCACACGGAGTGATAATCGACGACGCCGACGACGGCAAATACGACAAAATAACTCCCGGCTAAATAAATCGTAGATTAATTCTAATATGTCATTGCAAAAATAAAAAAAAATGATAATGGCAAAAGTAGACAAACTTGTCTTGTTTTTCCTAAACGTAATAAATACCCTTGTCATTATACATTGACTTATGCATGTGTTTAATTGTGTTGTTCATAGAATTGGCGGCTGGCTCGATCACGTGATCTGGTCGTTTTTGCATTTCTGCATTTTTTTCCTACGGCGGAAACGGTGTTTTTTTATTTAGCAATTCTTACAGGAAATTATCATATTTAATTTTGTTTCGACATCCGAGTCCCATGATTCTATTCCAAATCGCCTATGATATCCGAATGTTTTATGTTTTTGTTATTTTTTTATTTTGTTACAACATTTCTTTTTTAATTTAAAAATAACTATTAAAAATCACCGCACTAATGTACTCCATGTTATATTATAAGTACTATTGTATTTTGATGAAAAATTATCTTTGAAATAATATACAAATGTAGAAAAAGTAAAAAAAAATTATAATTTTCTTAGCCAATTTCCGTATACATGCACATTACAAAACATTTAGCAAATTTGTAAGAACTTGCGAAAGGTTTTAGTATTGCAAATTAGTGTACAAGTTTAAAGTAAAGTAAAAAAAAATACTAGCAATCTTCAAAGTAGAAAAACAATGTTACAATAGTCACAATCTATTTCGACAGCAACATAAAAATCATGGTAAATTTTTTTTTATATGCATACATGCCACATTCAACACAGTAGTCACTTTTTAATTTACTTGCAAAAGTTTTAATCTCTTGCAATGATTGTACAATCATAAAGTAATCATCTTAAATATTATCAACCTTGAAAAGTAAATAACAGCACTAGTTTAAGCCACACTTAGTTTTCCACGGCAAAAGTAAAAACGTGGCAAAATACAATTCTTTTTTCGCGCGCCTGATTTTACATTGCAAAACATTCGTCCACTTTGATATATTTCCAAAATGTTTGAGTTCTTGTAATATTGTATCCAGTATTGAGTAATGTAAATTAAATATTTTCCAACCTCAAAAGTAAATAAACAGCACTAGTTTTAGTCACAATTAATTTCCTTCACACGGCAAAATGAAATCGTACAAAAATAGTATTTATTTTTCGGCCTAGATATTACCAATATGCTACACATTCTTCAACTTTTAAATAGATTTGCTAATGGTTTGAGCTCTTGTAATGATTGTACCATTATTGTAATCCAAATTAAATTATTAGCAACCTTTAAAGTGACATAACAACACTAGTTTATAGCACACTTTAATTTACACGGCAAGAGTAAAAATATTGAAAAATTATTATTTCTTATTCGGCCGAGATGTTACACTATGCTACACATTCTTCTACTTTAAATATATTTCCTAAAGGTTTGTGCTCTTGTCAATGATTGTATTAGCATCTGGTAATCCAAATTGAATATTAACAACCTTCAAAAGAAAATAAACGGCACTAGTTTAGCCACAATTTATTTCGACGGCAAAAGTAAATTGTTAAAAAAATATTATTTCTTTTTAGGCCTAGAAATTACACTGCAATACATTCGTACAACTTTTAATAAATTTGCTAAATGTTTTTTGATCTTGTAAATGAATAACACTAAGATTTTTTATCTTCATTAAATATTACCAACCTTTAAAAGAAATAAACAGCACTAGTTTAGTCACAATTAATTTCCAAAGGCAAAAAGTAAAATGGACAAAAAATATTATTTCGCTTTCGGCCTAGATATTGTGTAGAAAAACCTTTAAAATTTTTCAACTACTTGCAATAGGTTGAAGTTCTAGCCAATGATTTATAATGAAAAATACATATTTTACCAGCACATTTTTGTTAAAGATTTATTGACAATGTGTTTCGGCGTCAAATGAAGATATTTAAAAATGTTACCACATATTTTCTAGGCTTAAGAATCCAAACGAACATGATATATGCCAATTAGTTTTTGTATTCGTTGTGATCATTTGAGAGGGTCTTGGCCATTGGGGGGGGGGGGAACCAATTGACTTTGTTGATGGTAAAGAAATATTACCCTATTTACATAATGTAAAATCAATAAATTATAGTTACAACATGCATATTTGTGTCAACCTCGTACTCTGTTATTATTTTTTTAAATACATTACCCAAGTCCATTTACAAAGGTAATCTTTGTGTATTACATAAAAGTTTCAAAACTTTTTTCCCGCATTATAATTTGAATGTAAAATTGGTTTTTTGTTGTCTTGTTGGGGATGGTAGTGACTAGTGATGACAAGATAATGCTCACAGAAGAACAAGAGCCAATCAGTGAAGTACACAACACCATTCTTGCATGTTCAATCAATTATGTTTGTGCATGTTCGTGGCATCTAGGCTGGTTACAAGTGTCATTTAACTTCATGTTACATCAATGCATAATAATGATGAACGAATTGTAAACATGTCGTACACATCTAATACAAGTCATATCTAAAAATGTGTTATTGACAGGTCGGCAAAAACGCGCGAAAATATTTTCCAGCACCCATGATGTATGGTGGCGGCACCAGGTGGACTTTATGTGAAGCTTTTTCCGCGAAATTCAAATATATTACTAGATTTTGTTTCAATTACTTCCCAACGAATTTTTTAAACTTTGTCGATTGTCGATGCCACGAATGTATATTACACATTGTAACGTGATATAATGTAGTTTTTTATTATGTTTTGTATATATGTATATATATATATATATAAAAATTAAGTTCTGAATCTGTGAAATTAGGAATGTGACAAATTATTTTTTTAATTTTATCAAAAAGTGTTTATTTGCTTTTGGAAAATTTTAAAATCCTTTTTTTCATATCTAGAGTATTTCTCGTGTGATTGTGTGTGTTACGGAACCGTACTGCCGAGGTTGAGATTTTAAAGTATAATAAATGCACCACGGAAAATGTATAATTAAAAGTGTAGCGTCGAGTTGTAGTCATTTTGTGATTTTGTCCATTCCATTGATATGATTGGACCGCGTCCAAGGCTACAGCCTGGAGCTGTAGGGGCAACAGTTTTAATTTGGCAAAAAAATCGTATTAAATGTTTAAAAAAAGTTTATATTTTTGCTTCCGGCCTAGATCTGTAAAAATTTTAACGTGGCAAAAAACAGACCGATTTGAACGTTGGTCTTTGGAAAATTGACGGGTCTTGACCCAAGGCTAACGTCACCTTTTTTTGGTGTGCCAAAGGGGAATTTCTGATTTGAAATATTTTGATTTTGAGTTTTTGGGCAAACCGAACACGTTGGCGGGCCGGTCAAAAAAACGTGGTCAGGATCTATCAAACTTAAGACGTGTGCAAAACATTTCTTTAAATTTCTCAAAATTGAGGGTATTCATTTTGGGAGAGTCAAAAAACAACTCTTTTCGTCATAACTCGGGCACTTCTTCTCCGATGTGGCCCATCTTGGGCTCTGCGGAACCGGACCGACGAGGCCAATTTTTCCGTGTACCGGAAAATTGTCCCGGTAAATTCGGCGTCCCGGAAAAAAAAAACCATACCGAACCGAATGAAGGCACAAACAAGCAACCCGACGTGACCCACAACACAGCATGGCCAAAAACCTTATGATTGTTATTTCATCGCTGGTACATTATTCGGTCTTGACCCGGGGCAAACGTCACCCTTTTTGGGGTGCCAAAGGGGAATTTTGGATTTCAAATAATTTGATTTTGAGTTTTAAGCCAAACCAAACACGTTAGCGGGCTGGGTCCAAAAACGTAGTCGGGATATGTTAACTGTAAGACGTGTCCAAATTTTTTTTTTGAATTTCTCAAAAAAGTGGTTGGTCATTTTGGGGGAGCCAAAAAACAAATCTTTTCGTCATTACTCGGGCAGTTCTTCTCCGATCCGGGCCATCTTGGGCTCTACGGAACCGAACCAACAGGGCCAATTTTTCCGTTTCCCGGAAAAGCGTCCCGGGAAATTCGGCTTCCCGGTAAAACCCAGTAAAAGTACAAAAGTGGTCCTATTTTCAAAATTCTTCTAAAAAAAATGTAACGTAGCCAAAATCATTTTTTTAAATTCCTGGTCGAAAGTAGAGGTTTTTTTATCGCGGCGGGGGGACGGGGGCCGCATCGTTTGAACAAATTGGTCGAAATTTTGCCCTTGTGTTTAGGAAATTCCTTTTTTGAGGGACCAAAAGTGATTTTTTATTTGAAAAACTATCCTGTTATCAGTAATTACCTGTTTTTGGCCGAGCCCAACGTGTCAGCGGGCCTCGTCCGAGGCTACAGCCTGGCTATGTTATTTTCAACACACATATAAAAAAATTTCAATTTAGGCAATAAAGTTGTTGGTTGTCCTTGGGAAATTAAAAAAAATATATATATCTCCGGTAATTTGTTACACGATTCAGGACATCTTGGACTCAATTAAATGTTTTTTTTTCAATGGAAACGTCAAGATTGTGACATCTCGTAATAGCGTCCAGAAATTGTATCGCTGTGAAAATTAAAAACAATTTCAGAAAGTGGTCCACTTGAGAATTTTTTCCCCATCTACAAAGAGGGTACTTACTATTCTTACCAGAGTTTCCACTAAATTATATGACTAGATATTTTTCCTGTGAAATTTTCGGAGAATCATAATATGCATTAGTTTTAAATTAATGGTTTGCATTGGGAGCGCGATAGCCCAGTCGCCAGAGCATCGGTGGGAACACCCAGAAGTTGTGTTGTGCGATGGCAAGCAAGTGCAAATTTTTAAAACGGTAATAATTTTTAAAACTATCCAATTGATTGAAATTTTTCACTCCTGATTTTCGTGTTATAAGATACAACATCTCAGGGATGCGGGAAGAATTAGAGTCTGCCCTTGACACAATGGAAAGGGCATGCGGCGGAGCTAACCACACAGCGGAAGAGAGAGTGACAACGACCAAAGGGACCGCCAGTAAAGGCCGTACCCGGCGCAAGAGACGGGGTCGTGGTAAGTCAAAATGATAAAAACCAATAGGTGATTCGTGTAGTTAAAAAAAATATTATAACAAAAGTATGAAACTGCATAATTGTTTTTTGGTAACGCAAAATACAATTAACCTTGAATATTCACAGGTGGTAACGAGCGTGGTCGCGGTGGAAAAAGCAATGTGAGTGGAAATGGGAACAGGCCGAAAAAAGTCGACACCACTCTCGCCGTCAATGGAGCTACCGGTCAAACATTGCCACAACAAAGTTATCAGGGGACGGATAACGTTTACTATACATTCAATATTCAACATTAACATTTTTCAAATAAATGCTAAAATTCTTTTTTGTAAACGTGTAATCTGTAAATCTTTTAAACTTTTTAATGTTCAACTTATTTTTTTATTTTTTTTAATCGTAATTTCATGTAAGTAAAATTTGCCTTTGTAAACCTTAGATATAAATAAAATTTTGAAAAAAGATATAATTATTGCATTTATTATTAAATTACTGTTTTTAAATCCTCTTAATTCCTCTCTTTTTTATTATGAATTTTTTAAAAAGCCAATTTCAGACCTATTTATTATGATTTTTAGTTTATTTTATTTTTTCAACGAAAATGGTTGGCTTGGCACTCGTCTAGTGCGAAAGTATGCACAAAAGAAGTAAATGTAGAAAAAGTAGAAAAAAAATAATAAAATTTAGACAATTTCCGTAGACATGCACATTACAAAACATTTAGCAAATTTGTAATTACAACCTTTGACAGTAGCTTCATTTGCTTTTTACACCCCTATACAGTTTTTTGTCCCCCCCTATCCCC
The DNA here is from genome assembly GCA_024449915.1 of Sweltsa coloradensis. Classification (NCBI taxonomy): domain Eukaryota; kingdom Metazoa; phylum Arthropoda; class Insecta; order Plecoptera; family Chloroperlidae; genus Sweltsa; species Sweltsa coloradensis. The sequence continues at coordinate 10,909 of JAMZAV010014453.1, forward strand.
CCACCCCCCAGGGGCCCGATTCATGTACGTCGAGTTGCCCCGCGCTAACTCCAGCTAACCCTACCCCGGGCTTGCCCCGCCTTACCTCCGCGAGTTAAATTGCGATTCATGAAGCCGAGGTAGGCTGAGGCAAGGCTGGGTTAGCCAGAGTTAGCGTTGACCAATCAGAGAGCAGTGACGTCACGGATTTAATGACGTCACGCTACAATTTTTTGTCACTGGCCGCATGAACGCGGATTTCAGCCACCGAAAAGAAGAATGCGTATCCAATTTCTGTCAACACAGCTGTTGCTGTTGTGATGTAAACAAGCTAGTGTCAGTGTAACTCGACGTAAAGTCAGCACTAGGGCTAGCATTTCAATCGTAAGCTTCTGGTTTTGGAGAAATATGGAAACGAAAGCTGCTAGGTCCGTCTAGACCTAATTGGTGCCCCATTTTACCATTAAAGAAGAGTTTATTTTGGTCTGAGATTGGATTTCCTCCAGCCCTGACATCCATCCACAAGGACCAAACTCAGGAGCAATTGAAATGTAAGTAGTCCTTGGTATTTTTTAACAACTGTTATGTTCATTGTAGAATAGAGGGCTCTAGGCCCTAGGGCTAGGCCTAGTCGGAATTTTATCCGGAGTCCAGGGTTGCCAGATATATGAGCGCTGATGTCGCCGCGGCAACGTTTGAAGTCGCCCAAATGTCGCCCAATCTGGCGCGGTGGCCCAAATGGGGGGGTCTGGGGGGGAACGCCCCAGAATTGCCCCGCAGGGCGTTTTTTTTTTTCATGTTTTTTAAAAGGTGTATTTTTGACTCTACGGAAATATTGGAGAATTTAAAGGAGTATATTTATGGGTATATTTACTAGGCACAAAAGATTAAATTAAAGATTAAAAACTCTATAATAAAAAGTAAAATATATTCTGTACTCTAGTGCTGAAACGATAATCTCGTAAAATCGGAGCCACTAAAATGATAAACAACACCATCAACAGTTCGACACAACTTCACGTACGCGCACGTGCGGTCAAAAAACAACTGAGCTTCTGTATACAAATAACAAAACGATTAAACGACAAAACGATACAGTTTAAAGATCTATCTGCTTGGCCTTCCTGCCGCACACACACCTTCTCGACATTTAACCCCTATTGTCTTGTAGATGTGACATTTAACCAAACAAAACGCCGTGGGCCGGGCAAAATGAAGTCCCTAATATGAGAATATTACAAAATACTATTTAACAATGGAATAATTTCTGATACACATTATTTGTGTTTAAAGCACGCTGTAGATTGAGAAATTTTTGGAAAGTTTGGATTTTCGTGAAGTAGCCCATTTCGGCGACAGGCGACTTCCGAAATATTTTGGTCGCTAAAAACATTGCTTGGTCGCCCAAACGGCGACAAATCGCCCAATCTGGCAACCCTGCCGGAGTCTAGCCGGAGGTGTAGGACTAGGCTAGGTCCAGGCCTAGCCCCTAGGCCTGTCATGGACCCACAGTCTTTGTGTAGGTAGGCTCCTAGGCCTAGGTCCTAGACCCAGTGCCCCTAGGTATTATTGGATATGGGCTAGACCTAGGGTAGGCTAGGGCCTACTAGGCCTTGGCGTGTACACAAAACCATGGTGAATAGGCCAGGCTATGTGCAGGCATGTAATAATAATAATATAATAATAATATCTTTATTTAGCGACTGCTGCTCTGTGTTGAGTGGCGTAAGGCCCTACCCTAGGCCTAGGGACTAGTAGGCCCTACCTATTAAACATCACTTGTAATAACCCGGCTTGTTTGTTTACAGAATACCTACCTGAAGAAGCACACAAGGACAAGGTAGCAGCTGCTATCTCACAATGTACAAGAGGACAAGAATGGGCTTGGAGAACCTGACCTGAAAATTCTTACTGAAACCATACGGCTAGGCTACCCGATTGACAATATGTTTGGGTTTGAAGATAGTAGGGCTACATTCATGTTTCTAATTGCTGGTACTGGTATGTAGGCTAATTTGCCTGTGCATGGATACAGCCAGTAGGCCTATGCTTTGATTTAGACAGGCCTACCTGTACAGATCAGGACCCAATGACTTTTGATAGGTCTATGCAAATTTGCACTCTTCAATTTTCCATTAGAATAGGCTAGATTGTAGGACTAGTACAGATATAACAGTTGCACTGGCAGGTCAAGAGTTTTGAAACGTCTCAATATTTATTATCATTTAGCACAATGTAGGCTACCGGTATATCATCTCTAGGTAGCTAGCATGATCTACGTGTAATATGTATGACAATAAACTATTATTTAATACAGCAAAATATGACCTTGATTTTCTGTTCCACAACTTGTGTAATTACTAATTAATTAGGTATGTTGGCTATGAATGCTTGAAAGTTGCTACCTGTGCTGGTACAAAATAAAAGGAAGGTAATTTTAGCAAAGTTTACTCGCGCACTGAAATATTTGTACAGTGTAACATTGTAACACACAAAGTTAGCTACTCTGGTAATTGTTGCACTTAGGTCTACATGTGAAATAAAGTAATATGTCAATATATTTAAGCGTACCGTTACCGGTAAACTTATTCTTTGATGTTGGTTCCTATTTTTATTTATTTTATTCACTAAAACTTTCGATTCTATCCAATGCTATTGTTTAATATGCCAGTCTGAATTAAATATCCCTTTAAGGTTCCGTCAGTGCTTAATTAAATTATGTTCTTATAGTGGCTTCATTACCATATAGGGCATAGGTGACTAAATCGGAAAGTAGGTGAAATACTCTGATACAATTGGAATTTACAGTGCCGTATGAATAATGAATGGTTACCCAGAACCCTGGTAATTATTACCCGCATAGGCTTAGTAATGTAGGCTAAATGGGGTAAATTTAAATTTAAAATCCTTCCACATCCAAAGACCTGGCTCAGTAACTATTGGTATCCAAACCATAGAATAATTGTTACTGGTCGCAGTTCTCGGCTACACTGAACCAATCCAAGAACCTGTGTTACCACTCTCCGCATCTCCTGAACCAATTCGTACTGCATCAGCATGACCAATGCAAATGAACATATCAATGTGGGCATAAGAGAAGTATGCAGATAAAAAGAATCGCAACCATACTATTCACTAGTGATGGGAATTTTCAAGATTGTTTTGACTGAAAATTTTCATAAAATATTTAAAATTTGCCTCAACTTGCCCATGTTGAGTTGCTAGTAGGCCTATGAAAAGAAATGTGTTTTTACATTCTATACTTTTAAACAAAATTGTTCCTTCCTAGGATATTATGCATATGCTACGCTACGGTGATTGGTTTGACGCGTTACATGGTCAGCTTTATTTTATACCATAGGGCCAATACCGAATACCAATTAGTCACTGTATCAGCAGTCACCCGATAACCGATATACACACATATGCCATTTTATTCAATTTATTATAATAAACTATTGTATTAAAAGCCATAGGGTGGGCTACAAAATGGTCTATACTGTTGTAAGCCACTGATAAAATAAACAAAAATTTAAAATTTTTCAGCAATGTTGAAAATGTTTAGTTCTGGATTAAAAATTTTCAACGTTCCGTCACTAACCACATGAGGAAGGAACTTTTTAAAAGAACGAGTGCCATTTTCTCGGAACTTTTAAAGGAACTTGAGGAACTTTTAAGTGATAATGTTCAAATTTTCAAGGAACTAAAGTTCCTTAAAACGTTCCAGTTACAATTAAGTAGCCGATTTTGTACTTGGAACCACTTTTCAGTATCCGTTAGCAAACAACTTAGCCATTATGTATCATTTATAATTTTCATATCATACGTATCATCATGATTCATGACCCTACCGCTCACCGTTCTCTTTGACAGCCTTACGCATACACTAAAAAGTAAAAGGTAACTTTTTAAAGGAACTTTAGTTCCTTTCCTCCTTTCCTTTCCGAACTTGAACTTTTTAGAGGTTAGGCTGTAAAAAGTAACTTGAACTTTATAAAAGTAATTTTTTTAATTGATGAACTGAATCTTTTAAAAGGAACTTCCCCAATTATGACTAACCATCACCGTGGAAATCTTGGGTCCTACTGATAAATGCAAACGTAGGAAGGATAGAGTTGTTGGGGTTAAGAATTGAAGATGTGATGGGTCCGGGCAGCCAATGTTGTTGGGTAGGCTGCTTTGTAGTATGGGCTGCTTCTCCTGCATGCAATGCAATGCACATACATTGTTCTAGGTAGGTTATGCATCGAGGTGTGACAACTTAAATTTATATGATATGTTATAAAAAAGAAAATATCTAGGCATAGGCCTACCGGTACATAAATAAAATATTCATGAAATATTAAAAAATTTAAGTTTGAAATTTATGGATAAAGCCTATAGGCCTACATATATTTAAATGGTTGGCTTTGGTGGCATTGGACAGCACGTTGAGTCTGTGGCGGCGGAGAAGTTGCGGTTCGTTGTCCAAGAAGAGAACAAATAGGCTACAGCTCAAACTGCCAATCTGTGAAAATAATTTAATCAATAGTACATGATATTGGTAGTTTAGGTCTAGATAAAACATTTAGCAAGCTAGATCTAGCTAGATTTTATTGAGATTAGGGCCTACTGGGACCAAATATTCTGGGTCTACCTAGACACTTTGATGAGACAATTGAATAATCGGTAATGTAACTAGCTGTAGCTAAGCTTAGAAGTGTACTAAAAAATGTCATGATTTTGGTGACAGGCCTATAAGTAAATTATTATCTGTGGTGACATGTTGCCTCTTAGCTAATCAATTAGGCTACTTGTCTTTACAGATCAACTAAAATAAATCTAAGACTACAATCATAAAGTCCAAAGCTTACTATCGTAGATTCGTAGGGATAAGCATAGGGAGCCTGTAACCATTTACGGACTTGACCTGCGATACGAATATCAATGATTGCTAGGCTATTAAGTTGGGTAGGTACCTATACAGGTTTAATACATTGCACAATCAACAGTACGAGTCAAATTTGTTACGATTTAGGGCCTAGGCTACAGTCAACGATTGCGATTCTGTTTCAAACTTTCATGTTGAAGGCACTAGTAGGGTTATGTCAGACCTACTGTACTGGCATACACTCGAAAGTCAATGTCAAATCAAAGGTAATTAGAGGGAATTAAAACATTAATACAATATCCCTTGACATATTTCCACAAGAACATACTCCCGAGTGTCTTTGTCTCGAACCCCCTGTGGCTGTATCTACATTCAGTAGGCCTAGGCTTCAGTTCTTATAGGCTAGTTAGGTAGGGTGGGTTCACCCAAAATCCTTACATAACTAGGCCTAGCCCTAGGCCAGGCCCTGATGATGAACTATGAAGACTAGCTAGGTTACATGTTAAAGATAACATTATCAACTAGACTAGGGCTAGTAGGCCTACCCTAGGCTACAGCTAAGCTGAGAAAGCTATGTATGTAGGCTATAGTATGGCATCAGGTTTTTACTCGCTTATAGCAGGCAGGGCCTAGGCCTTGGGTAGAGAGCCTCGATAGGTATAGGGGCCTAGGCTACCCTGGACCTCTTTTGCATTAGGCCCATATAAGCAGTCTAGGCTAGCCTATCTATTGGCTGGACCAAGGCTATTTTTAAGGCGTATGCCTATGAATTACCAAGTCTAGGCTTAGCTAGAGATCTAGGCCTCACCTATGGGTTTTGTGCTAGGCCGGCCTAGGCTAGGGCTAGCCCAGAGCCTAGCTAGCTAGGGTCACAGTACGGCACTTCTATACCTGGGGGGGTCCAACTTTTTAACAACGATTTTTTGCAACGTTTCCAAAAAAATACTCTACCTACTAAACCTTTAACGTTGCTATTTTAAATATGAAGTACTTAAAACTCCAAAGGACTTTCGTTTAAAATAGCGACGTTAAAGGTTTTGAAGTTTTTGTTGTTAATTTAACGGCAAAAAATCGTTGTTAAAAAGTTGGACCCCCCCAGGTATAGAAGTGCCCACAGTACTAGGGTCTAGTATGGCCTAGGGCCCTAGGAGGGGCTACGGATTATGTTATTATAGGACTACCTTTAAATTGTAGGCCAAATATGCGTCTAGATATAATTATGAAGGCTTTCAATTAATTATTAAAACATAGACGGACACAAGAATAAGAAATAACTACTTTTAGAGGTTAGGTAATAACAGCTGGATGTACGTTACCTTCTTTACTGGCACAGTTTTCACACTCTTCTTGTTTTACTTCAGACTGGTTGACGAACTAGAACACTTCTCCCATAGACGGCGCAATATTTGAATTTTCGATATAAATATAATACTAATATTAACTTATGTATTCATATGTAATATTGTTAATAGAACGGTGTCCAAGTAACCCATATTTAGGCCTAGTGAAATACAAGATGTCTGCCATTAAATATTTCATTCCTTAACCCTGCCTAACCCTGGAGGTACCTGGGGTTAAGAATGAGCTGGGAGGTAAGGTAACTCCTATGCTCCAGTTTCTCCCATCCTAGATCCTGTACCATGGTAATAACACTTTCAAATGTCCTTATTATCTGACCATTGATCAGTTCCTCGTTCCACATGTTCCCCTTGCTAACTTAATATATTTCTGGGTTTTTCCGGGACACGCAATTTTCCGGGTCGCTTTTTCGGGACGCTAAAATGTCGGCCTCATTAGTCCGGTTCCAGAGTGCCCAAGATGGCCCCGATCGGATAAGAATTGCCCGAGTTATTAAGAAAAGAAATGTTTTTGGATTTCCCAAAAATGACCAACGATTTTCCGAAACACTTATGGACTCGCCTCGGCTTCGAAAACAGTGTAGAAAAAGAATTTTGGAAATCGGACTACATTTGTACTTTTTCCGGGTTTTTCCGGGACGCCGATTTTTCCGAGACAATTTTCCGGGAAACAGAAAAATTGGCCTTGTCGGTCCGGTTACGTAGTACCCAAGTTGGCCAAGATCGGTCAACAATTGCAAAAGTAATTAATAAAAACAATGTATTTTGGATTTCCCCAAAATGACCATCGATTTTCCGAAACACTTACGGACTCGCCTCGGATTTTCAAACAGTGTGGGAAAAGAATTTTGAAAAATCGGACCACTTTTTTATTTTTCCGGGTTTTTCCGGGACGCCGAATTTTCCGGGACAATTTTCCGGGCCACGGAAAAATCGGCCTCGTCGGTCTGGTTCCGTAGTGCCCAAGATGGCCCGGATCGGACAAGAATTGCCCGAGTTATGGCGAAAAGAGTTGATTTTTGACTACCCCAAAATGACCACCCTCAATTTTGAGAAATTTAAAGAAATTTTTTGCACACGTCTTAAGCTTTACAGATCCTGACCACGTTTTTTTGCCCGGCCCGCCGACGTGTCCGGTTTGGCCAAAAAGTCAAAATGCAAAAAATTTCAAATCCAAAATTCCCCATTGGCACCCCAAAAAAGGGCGACGTTTGCCCCGGGTCAAGACCCGTCCGTGTCCCGTCGAATCAATTCCAATCGTCTAGTTTTTGGCTGTCCTGAGTTCCCCGTCGTGTTTGTTTGTTTGTACCTCATTCTGTTCTGGGGAAACACTTATGGACTCGCCTCGGCTTCGAAAACAGTGTAGAAAAAGAATTTTGGAAATCGGACTACATTTGTACTTTTTCCGGGGTTTTTCCGGGACGCCGATTTTTCCGGGACGATTTTCCGGGACACGGAAAAATTAGCCTCGTCGGTTCGGTTACAAAGTGCCCAAGATGGCCAAGATCGGTCAACAATTGCAAAAGTTATTAATAAAAACAATGTATTTTGGATTTCCCAAAAATGACCAACAATTTTCCGAAACGATTTCCGACTCGCCTCGACCTCCGAAACAACGTGGAAAAAGAATTTTGAAAATCGGACCACTTTTGTACTTTTTCCGGGTTTTTCCGGGACGCCGAATTTTCCGGGACAATTTTCCGGGACACGAAAAAATTGGCCTCGTCGGTCTGGTTACACAGAGCCCAAGATGGCCCGGATCGGACAAGAACTGCCCGAGTTATGACGAAAAGAGTTGTTTTTTGACTACCCCAAAATGACCACCCTCAATTTTGAGAAATTTAAAGAAATTTTTTGCACACGTCTTAAGCTTCACAGATCCTGAACACGTTTTTTTGACCGGCCCGCCGACGTGTTCGGTTTGGCTAAAAACTCAAATTCAAAAAATTTCAAATCAAAAATTCCCCTTTGGCACCCCAAAAAAAGGGTGAAGTTTGCCCCGGGTCATGGCCCGTCAATGTCCCGGCGAATCAATTCAAATCGTCTAGTTTTTGGTTGTTCTGCGGTCCCTGTCGTGTTTTTGTTTGTTTATTTGTACCTCATTCTGTTCTGGGGGGCCAGCCCCCCAACCCCCGCCGGGGCTCCGCCCCTGGACCCCGTCGGGGGTTCCACCCCCGAACCCCCGTGCCATTCGACTGTTTAATGGTTTGCTTTATTTTGGATCTGGGGGGCCAGCCCCCCAACCCCCGCCGGGGCGCTGCCCCTGGACCCCGTGGGGGCCAGCCCCCAAACCCCCGCCGGGGCTCCGCCCCTGGACCCCGACGGGGCTCCGCCCCTGGCCCCGCGGGGCGCCCCTGTGCCCCGCCGGGGCTCCGCCCCTGGACCCCGTGCTATCCGACTATGCCGGTGTACCTTTTCATCAATGGGGGGGGTTAGAAATGGTCTTGTCAATGACCGCGCCCCTCCGACGCCCCAAAAGTGTAGAAAATTTGGAAAAAGTGACAATTTTCAAAAAAATTATTCAACTTTGACCCCCCCAAAAATGGTCAAAACGGCCCCGCGTCAAAAACGGTCCTCGAGATTCTTGTTCCTTGTTCAATTCAAAAGGATAGCTAGGTTTGGGCCCAGTCGGTCAAACGGTTTGGCCGCGGCGACAAAAACCGCTAATTCCGCGCGAGAAAATGAAAAACGTTGCAAAATTCTGCGACCAAAACAGATGGGCCAAAATTTTTATTTTTGAAAACGGTCTTTTGGGGGTGATTCCCAATGAATCCACGCATGGCTGTTGCCCATGGAAAAAAATTAGAAAAAATTCCATCATCGGCAAAAAAATCCGTCAAAATGGAAAAAAAATTCAAAAAATTCAAAATGGCGCCACTCGGACAAATCCAAAATTTCGAAATCCTCTATACCACGTTCGACTACGTATTTGTGACCCCTAAATGGAAAACAAAAGGAAAAAAATTAAAAATTAAAACCCCGGCCTAAACACTTCCGGAATCGAAATGTGTTTTTACGCATTGAAAATTGGTGGTATTGACCAAAATCCAAGATGGCCGCCGAAAACCAAAATCCCCCCAACCATGTAAAAGAGAACCCTCGGGCGCTTGTTTTGGGCCGGGTCCCGTCCGAATCGCTCTGCCGGTTCTCTGTCAAAAAAATCCTCAAGTCGAAAAATGTCACTTTTCACACATTTCCCAATTGCCCCCTGTCCGCCACTGTGGCCGGCAAAATATCGGTCCGATCCCGTTGCCGTATTTTTTCCCAGATTCCCGCGTCATTTTACCATACCGCACCGCAGACGGCAAAAGCAAAGACTGTGCGGGCCGGGCGCTACGCGCAGAGACAGTGGGCGCTGCGCGCTAGACACTTGGGTCGTGTTTTAAAAGGCTATTATAGTAAGACAAGGCGTAGTCGCCACTACGCCTTGCGGCCGTACCTGTTTAATCCCGTGCGACGATTCGGCGCGCGATCCGTGATAGTTTCGTTTGATTCTCTGCGACGGTGGCAGAGGCGGTGGTGGTGGTGGTGTTTTTCCACGTCTCTTTGCGTTTTCCGGGCCGCCCGTTTGCTCGGGACGTGTGTCGGGCAGTGGTCTGCCTGGGCCTCGCCCGTCCGTTTCCGAAGAGCCGGGGTAGGTCCGGATCGGACGACAGTTGCCCGAGTTGTCGAGAAGAGAAATGTTTTTCGGATTTCCCAAAAAAGACATACGATTTTGCACGACGCTTTCGAACCCGCCTCGGCGTCCCAAACGATTGGCGGAAAATGAGTTTTTGATTTCGGTACCACTTGTTATTTTTCCGGTTTTTTCCGTGATGCCCAATTTTCAGGGACGCCAAAGTGTCTTCGCCGGACGTCCGGTTCCGTAGTGTCCAAAATGGCTCCAATCGGAATAAAAATGTATTTTGGCCAAGATGGCCCCGATCCGACAAAAATTGCAAAAGTTATTAACAAAAACAATGTATTTTGGATTTCCCAAAAATGACCAACAATTTTCCGAAACACTTACGGACTCGCCTCGTCCTCTGAAACATTGTGGAAAAATAAATTTGAAAATCGGACCACTTTTGTACTTTTTCCGGTTTTTTCCGGGACGCCGAATTTTCCGGGACGCTTTTCCGGGACACGAAAAAATGGGTCTCGTCGGTCCGGTTCCGTAGAGCCCGAGATGGCCCGGATCGGACAAGAACTGCTCGAGTTATGAAGAAAAGAATAGTTTTTTGACTACCCCAAAATGACCACCCTCAATTTTGAGAAATTTAAAGAAATTTTTTGCACACGTCTTAAGCTTCACAGATCCTGAACACGTTTTTTTGACCGGCCCGCCAACGTGTTCGGTTTGGCTAAAAACTCAAATTCAAAAAATTTCAAATCCAAAATTCCCCTTTGGCACCCCAAAAAAAGGGTGAAGTTTGCCCCGGGTCATGGCCCGTCAATGTCCCGGCGAATCAATTCAAATCGTCTAGTTTTTGGTTGTTCTGCGGTCCCTGTCGTGTTTTTGTTTGTTTATTTGTACCTCATTCTGTTCTGGGGGGCCAGCCCCCCAACCCCCGCCGGGGCTCCGCCCCTGGACCCCGCCGGGGCGCTGCCCCTGGACCCCGTGGGGGCCAGCCCCCAAACCCCCGCCGGGGCTCCGCCCCTGGACCCCGTGCTCTCCTACTATGCTGGTGTACCTTTTCATCAATGGGGGGGGTTAGAAATGGTCTTGTCAATGACCGCGGCCCTCCGACGCCCCAAAAGTGCAAAAAATTTGAAAAAAGTGACAGTTTTCAAAAAATAATTCAACTTTGACCCCCCCAAAAATGGTCAGAGCGGCCCCGCGCCTAAAACGGTCCTTGCGATTCTTCTTCCTTGTTCAATTTCCAAAACAATAAGCTGGGTTTGGGCCCAATCGGTCAAACGGTCTGGCCACGGCGACAAAAACCGCTAATCCCGCGCGAGAAAATGAAAAAAGTTGCCAAATTCTACGACCAAAACAGATAGGCCAAAATTTTTGTTTTTGAAAACGGTCTTTTGGGGGTGATTGCCAATGAATCCACGCATGGAGGACGGCCATGGAAAAAAATTAGAAAAAATTCCATCATCGGCAAAAAAATCCGTCAAAATGGAAAAAAAAAAAAAAAAAAAAAAATTGCCCTAAAATGGTCAAAAATCAAAAATTCAAAAATCGGCTTCGTGTTAGCGCGAGATAGGGCGTCAACTAGGTCATCCCAAAATTTGGAAAAATTGAGATCAAAATTGCGGACTCAAAGCGTGCCTAAATGAGAGTCACTTTTACGCATTGAAGATTGGAGGTATTGACCAAAATCCAAGATGGCCGCCAAAAACCATAACCCCTCCAACCATTGAGAAGACAACCCTCGGGCGCTTGTTTTGTGCCGGGTCCCGTCCGAATCGCTCTGCCGGTTCTCTGTCAAAAAAATCCTCAAGTCGAAAAATGTCACTTTTTACACATTTCCCAATTGCCCCCTGTCCGCCACTGTGGCCGGCAAAATATCGGTCCGATCCCATTGCCGTATTTTTTTCCAGATTCCCCGATCAATTTACCGCCCGGCACCGCAGACGGCAAACGCAAAGACTGTGCGGGCCGGGCGCTACGCGCAGAGACAGTGGGCGCTGCGCGCTAGACACTTAGTCGTGTTTTAAAAGGCTATTATAGTAAGACAAGGCGTAGTCGCCACTACGCCTTGCGGCGGACGTTAAATCCCGTGCGGACGATTCGGCGCGATCCGTTAACGTTTCGTTTGATCTCTGCGACGGTGGCAGAGGCGGCTGTGTGGTGGTGTTTTCCACAGTTCTCTTTGCGTGTCGGCCGCCGTGGCCGGGGACGTGTGTCGGGCTAGTGTTCTACTTGGCCTGCCCGTTCCGTTTCGAAAGGGCGGGGTAGGTCGGACGCGCGACGAATTGCCCGAGTTTGTTGAGAAGAGAAAGTTTTGTTCAATTTCCCAAAAATGGATTACGGACTTTTCACGACGCTTTGGACATGTTTCAAAAAATAATTAACTTGACCCGCCGAAAATGGTCAAAACGGCCCCGCGCCAAAAACGGTGTCTCGAAATTGGTTCCTTGTTTCAATTTCCAAACGATTGGGCTAGGTGCCCGGCCCGCGGTCAAAAAGGTCTGGCCACGGGACAAAAAAACGCTAATTCAGCGAAAAATAAAAAAAATTTTCCCAACCGCCGACCAAAACAGATTTTCCAAAAAAAGACCCAAAAATTTCCGAAACCCTTTGGACTCGCCTTGCCCCGAAACATTGTGGAAAAAGAATTTTGGGGAAACGGACTACATTTGTATTTTTCGGGTTTTTTCCCGGGGCGCCGAAATTTTTTGGGGCAATTTTTCCCGGGGCTCGAAAAAATCGGCCTTTTCGGTCCGGTTCGTAGAGCCCGAGATGGCCGGATCGGACAAGAACTGCTAGTTATGCGAAAAAAGTGTTTTTGACACCCCCCAAAAAGACCACCCCCAATTTTTAGAAATTAAAGAAATTTTTTTCACACGCCCTTTAAACTTCACGATCCTGACCACTTTTTTTGACTGGCCCCCCGAGTGTTCCTTGGGAAAAAACTCAAACCAAAAATTTTAAATCCAAAATTCCCCCTTTGGGACCCCAAAAAGGGGACGTTTTCCCGGGTCATTCCCGTCAATTCATGGGAACTAATTTTCCCAAACGTCTAGTTTTTGGGTGTACGCGTTCCCGTCGTGTTTTTTTTTTGTACCCCTTTTGTTCTGGGGGGCCAGCCCCCCAACCCCCCCCAGGGCCCCCGCCCCCGGACCCCCTCGGGGGGGTTACCCCGAACCCCCGTGATTGACGTTAATGGTTTGCCTTTTGGGTCTGGGGGGGCCCGCCCCCCCAACCCCCGCCGGGGCTCCGCCCTGGCCCCGCCGGGGCGCGCCCCTGGACCCCCTGGGGGGGCCCGCCCCCAAACCCCCCCCCGGGGGTCTGCCCCTGGACCCCCCGGGGCTCCGCCCTGTGCCCCGCCGGGGCGCTGCCCCGGACCCCCCAGGGGCGGCCCCCCTTTGGCCCCCCCGGGCTCCGCCCCCGGACCCGTGCTATCCGACTATGCCGGGTACCTTTTCATCAACGGGGGGTTAGAAAAAGGTCTTTTTATTTACCGCGCCACTCGACGCCCCCCCCCCCCCAAAATGTAGAAAATTTTAAAAAAGGACCATTTAAAAAAAAATTTAACTTTTGACCCCCCCAAAAATGGTCAAAAGGGCCCCCCGCCAAAAAAAAGGTCCTCGAGATTTTGTCCTTGTTCAATTTTCCAAAAAGATAAGCAAGGTTTGGGGGCCAATCGGTCAAACGGTCTGGCACGGGACAAAAACCGCTAATTCCCGCGAGAAAATGAAAAAAATTTCCAAAAAATTTTACGACCAAAAAAAGTTTGGGGCCAAAATTTTATTTTTGAAAAAGGGCTTTTGGGGGTGATTCTTAATGAATCCACGATGGTGTTGCCCCTGGAAAAAAATTAGAAAAAAATTCCATATCGGCAAAAAATCGGGAAAAAAAAAATTTAAAAAAAAAAAAAAACAAATTCCCCTAAAATGGTCAAAAAAACAAAAATTTGAAAAAAAACCCCCGATCTCCCTGAGATAGGCGTCAACTAGGTAAATTTTTAAAATTTTGGAAAAATTGAGATAAAAATTGGGAAATCAAAGCGCCCCCAACCCAGAGTCGCTTTAAAGATTGAACATTGGTGGGATACACGAAAAAACCCAAAATGGCCGCCCAAAACCAAAACCCCCCCAAACCCTTTAAAAGAGGACACTCGGGCGCTTTTTTTGTGCCGGGGCCCGTCCCAAACGCTCGCCGGTTTTCTCAAAAAAAACCTCAAGTCAAAAAGTCACTTTTCAAAGTTTCCCCCATTGCCCCTGTCCGCCATGTGGCCCGGCAAAATATTGGTCCCATCCCATTGCCGATTTTTTTCCAGTTCCTCGATCAATTTCCCTTTCCGGCACCCCAGACGGCGGGAGCATTACGTGGGGGCCGGGGGGCTACGCGCAGAGACAGTGGGCGCTACGCGCAATGAACGTCCGTCGTGTTTTAAAAGGATTTTGTAAGCAAGTCGCCTCCGGCGGTTGAAAGCCGCTGCGCGGAGGGAATGGAAAACCCCGTACTTTATATACTTGTAGTTAGAAAAAACCCGTTTCCCGGGCAAACCCCCCCCCCCAACAGTTTTCGTGCGGCTGCAAACGGTATAGTCTGCTTTCGCACTTTTGGCGGCGCCGGATTTGGCCCCGTCCAAAACAGAAACGCGCGGTGGACGACGCTGCGCCACGAAAACGCGCTCTACAGAGTTTTTCTACCATGGTTGTTAGGTTTTGTTCAAAGTACATGAATGGATAAGGCTTTTTATAATGAAGGTTTTCTAAATGAAATTAAACTTTAACATTGGCTTGAATATATTGAAACAACACAAAATTACATAGTATCAAAAGGACAGATTTTAATTTCCTGACATTTTTAACTAATTG
>JAMZAV010014454.1:0-14134 GCA_024449915.1 Sweltsa coloradensis
ATTTCACAGCCTTTTGAGGTGCAACGTCTAAAACTAGACATTATGCAAAGCGGTGAGCTGACAGTAGTTTTGATGGTGGTGGTGGTTTGACACTTGATGCAGTTCGTTATGGCTGAATTTTGATCTGCAATGCCGTTATTTACGATGTAAGTGCTCTCAAGTATTTGCAATATCCGTAAACAAATTTTCATGTGTCTATATTGTTTGATAATCACTAATTAGGTGCCTAGGCCTACCGATTTCTAGATGCCCCAATTTCTTAGCTACGGCCTAGCCTAGGTAGGCCTAGGGCCTGGGCCATAAAAACAAAGTGTTGGGCCTCTAGGGTCCTAGGCCTAGGCCTACCTAGCCTAGCTAGACTTTGTGTATTAAATATCCCTTTAAATGCCTACGCCTAACCCTGGACTTAAATGGGAAATCTTTCGGATTGGATCAGTCAACTTATAACTTTAAGGGTCAGTCAAATTATTAACACAGTTGTAGGTGCGGCTGCCAACTTATGTAAGACTAGGCCCTAGCCCTAGGCCAGGCCTAAGCTAGGGCCTAGGCCCTAGGCCCTAGGCCTAGCCCTAGACCTAGCTGGGGTTCTGGGGCGAAGCCCCGATGGGGGTTGGGGGCAAAGACCCCCAAAAAAGATAAGAAAATAATAAATTATAGGCCTACCTCTAACGTCGCTAGGCCCTAGGCCTATTTTAAACAAAACACCTTTTGCGTTGAAACTCTAAAAATAGCGACGTTAAAGGTGTTGTAGGTGCAGTATTTTATTATTCATAAAAGTGTAAAATTATGGCCTAGGCCTAGAATAGTTAAGTTTTTAAAGGAAAAATTCAGTGTTAAAATGTTGACTTACCCCAACCGAAAGAGTAGGCTAGGGACCCTTAAAATGATGGTCAGACGCCTACAGCCAATCAAATCTTTGACTGTAGGCCTAGGCCGAGATCTACAAATAATTTTCCACTAAAGCATCATTCACAACTACCTAGTAGTTCTAAAGTTTAAGGCTTGGCACTAGTTTAGGCCTATTTGGTGCAACTTTGGAAAAATAGGTTAGGGGAGGGGGCGCGAAGCGCCTATGTTTTACAGTATTACCGATTTACCAGAATCATTTATTATTATTATTAGCCTATTAATATTATTATTATTATTATTATTATTATTATTATTATTATGATGAATAGGCCTATTAGGTTTTTAAGCATAAGCCCGCTTTAAGGACATAGGCCTAGTTATTATTATTATTATTATTATTATTATTATTATTATTTTCTTGCTTCATGCTTTCACACCCCTTAATATTAGAGAAATCAAATATTTTACGAGTCATTTCACTGTGTTCGCTTTTATTTAAAATAGGCTACCTGACGTTTCGATACGACTGTGCTGTGCGTATCATCATCTGAGGCAACACTGAAAAACTTTACATTTGAGATTGTTTTTGTTGAATTCTTTTGCTTCTTCTTTGGCTCTGATTGTCATTGTCCAAAGAACTAGAAACATCTTGACTTCCTTGCTGCTGCTGCTGCTGCTGCTGCTGTTGTTTAATTAAATGGCTTACATCCAAGTATCAAGTTTACTATAGAAATTGAAAAGGAAGGTCGTTTGGCATTTTTGGACGTTCTTGTGACTCATGGTGATCCTGTGGGTCACTCAGTTTACCGCAAACCAACTCATACAAATTTGTACATTCATGAGACGTCGCACCATCATCCTCCACAGAAGCACTCAGTATTAAATACTCTAGTTACCAGAGCCAAACGTTTATCAGACAGTACCAGTCTGGAATCGGAAAAATGCGTTCTGAAACAAGCGTTACTAAACAATGCCTATAATAACACAATGATTATGCGAACATTTAATAGAAAACCTAAACTACAGGATGTACAGTTTGCAGATAGAACAGAGAAAAAGAAGAAAGCCACATTACCTTACGTAAAGTTCACAACGGATAGAATTGGTAGACTCCTCCAGAAACAACAAATTAAACAATATTCAAACCGTGGAAGAAAATTCAAGATTGTATGTTGCCAGTTAAAGATAAAATTCCTTTTCAAGCTAGTGATGTTTATGAAATCCCTTGTAAATGTGGTTCGGTCTACATTGGACAAATCTGTTGTACAATTGGGACTAGAATCAAAGAACATAAAGCGCACTGCAACCACTACAGAGAGGACCTTTTGGCAGTAGAAAAACTCGTGGTGGAAAATGCTAATGATCCCACGCACAAGATCCTTTTTGAAGATACCAAAATTCTAGGCACAGAAGAAAACCTTTTTTTTTCCTCGACTCATAAAAGAATCGATTGAAATTGCCAAGCACGGGAGAAGGGTATAATATGGTTGTGCAATTTACTGGGTCTTAATTTCTCCCCTCCCTCCCTCTCTTCAATTCAATTTATTGAATACGCTATTTTTCTTCCAAATTTCGTTTAATTTTTTTTGGGTGTACAGTAGGGCCTAAATAAAATGTGTAAATATGTTTGTATTAGGATACCTAAGTTATAGTCCTAGTATACGCTATTGAGACGGTCGTGGATTTCGCTCAATGATCATATCCTACAAAAAATGCTCGTTGCCTCCCCCCCCCTGCAAGGCTAGATCCATTACCAGGGCGTGCAGTTAGCCGACGCCTCACGCCGATTGCGCCCCTGCTCATTAAATAATTTCTTTTACTTTTATTTGACAAATACTACACCAATTTCCAAAACTAAGTGCGCCTCATTCCATGTCTGCTCTGTCATCCCAAAAGCGCCCCTATTGTTCTGGACAGTTATTTTTGGGCAAACTGCGCCCTTGTTGTCCCAGCACAAAAAGAAAATAACAATATAATGTAGGTAGTTTTTAAATATTAAAAAGATAAATTTTTATGCGTTTCGATATTTTTTATTGGAGGCAAGATTTATATGGTACCGGTACACCGATGGATCTTAAGTTCATATATCGATATCCAGAAAAAAGCAATATTGTTTCTTTAATTGGTACTAAAATGTTATCCAGTGTTTCATTTTGGCCTAGGTACGAGTACCAGTAGGCCTAGATGTGATTCTTTGAAGGATTCTTCTCTTGAAGATATGGATATATTTTCGACATCCCTATTCCCTACCCTATCACATCGGTGAAAATGTCTTGCGTGCGTAGCCTACTGTGCAAGTTTGCGGCTACCCGGATAGTTGGAGTTTTTTTGAAGTTGTACGCCGAACCTGAACATTCTTTTGGTTGTCCAGTGAGGGCAGTGGCGTGGCGAACATACCAAATCGGAGCCCAGGCACCGATACCAAAAGGGGTGGGTGGGTGGTCCCCCAGGGACCCACCCATCCATTACTTTTTAATGAAACATAATATTTTATATACTAGATATGACTATTTTAATTACTATAATCACACCTAGGCCCTACTGAATTGTATGGCTACAGCTCTTTACTTACATTAGAGTTTTACTGGACTGTGTTGTAAAAGTTTGTCATGAAAATGATTTTTTAGTAAAAGTGCAGACAGTACATGCATGATGGATATTCATCCAGTAGTTCTCAACTCAACTAATAACAGGTAGCAATCCAACAATTATGCTAAATGAATAGACACGTTCGTCACACTATAACTACCTACTTTCATTTGATTGAATTGAATAGATTGATTTGAGGAATTTATAAATTAAATAACAGCTGGTGGCATGGAGGAAGTCTAGAACATTTTCGTTCTTGGACCTATTTGAATTGAATTATTTCCAGTACAATTTCTAGATAAAAGAGCTTTGATTTCAATGAAATCGAGACAGCAAGTTGTCCGTAAAAAATATAAATCGTATCTTTTCTCTTCGAATATTGCTAACAAAAGTGTTCCTTCAAAACTCACAGATTTGTTACCAAATAATTTAAATAATCATTTTCCCGGGAAACAAGCCACGGAGCCCTAGTTTTCATATTATGCGTTCCAGTAGTTTTCCTAAATCCCAAATAATGGCTCTGCCAATAAACGGAGATAACAAACAAAATAACCAAATTGATTTCCCAAATGCACAGATTATCTAACGATCTAGGACATACATTTTTTTTCCAAATGGGAAGGCCCCCGGATTCTTCTTGTAGGTACTAAACGCGGTACTAAATTCTTCATTGATTACTTTCATGTGTATTTTTTCCCAAATTCTGGCTATGCCGCTACGAGGAGGCGAAGAGGAATAACACACCGTTGGCTTTATGAGTTCAACAATTAAAACATAAGCGCAATCTGTTGAGCGATTCGGCTGATTTTTATAGTACACTAGCACACACACGCACAGAGTCACAGAATAAGCGCCGTTTATCTTGAATAGTAATCCTCATTCGCTTTGCTCACTCGTCTAATAAATCATATTAATTGCCGGTAAAGAGCACCAAATCCATTCTATGATCACCAAAATTAAAAAATTCCCTGCGGGGCTAATCTGGGGAAGACAAAAAAGAATTACAAACCGTTGGCTTTATGAGTTCAAAAAGAAAACATAATATTTTCAGCGATTTCATAAATTTAATTACATAAAAATAGGCTATCAACATCTATAAAATCATATTAATTGCTGGTAAAACGCACCAAATCCATTCTAGGATGACCAAAATTGAAAAAATTCCCTGCGGGGCTAAACTGTGGAAGACTTAAAAAGAATGATAAACCGTTGGTTTTATGAGTTCAACAGAAAAAAAATTCAGCCATTCCATTAAAATTTCATTACATAAAAGTGAGGCTATCAACATCTCTAAAATCATATTAATTGCTGCTAAAACGCACCAAATCCATTCTAGGATCATGAAAATTGGGAAAATTCCCTGCGGGGCTAAACTGGGGGCACGCCCCCAGACCCCCTTGTTGCCCACGAAAGTAGGGGGTGGGTATAGTTAAAATATTGGAGGCACCGATCACTCTTAGTAGTTTGCCACGCCACTGAGTGAGGGTAGAAATGATCTTTGGACAACTGCTCAACGTGGTAAACTAGACTCGACAGGAGGAAGTTGCGGTCTTGGGTTGGGAGTGACGTGAATCGTCTGATAGAAATCCTACGAATGCGAGAACGAATCTATGTTCACTAGGTCCTTGCCATTTGTGAATCATTGGCACCAATAATCTCTTTTGAGTCTTTTCAGAGCGTGGATAGTGTCTCGTATTAGAGTTGGGGGTTAATTATTTGTGGGTACACCTTCAAGAAGTTTACTCCGCGGAGCACGAAGCAAACCCTAGCGAACCCCTGGGGAAAATACGGTACCTGTCACTGGATACATTATATTACATGCAGTGGCGTATCCAAGGGGGGACAAAATCCCCCCCTTTTGCCAAAGAAAAGTGTGAATGGAGAATATAGAATAACTGTTTTATCGTAAAACTAAAGGCAAATTACCATCTGACCAAAAGAGGATTTTAGTAGATATAATACAAATTTGGTTTGTGATGCTTAAAACGCACAAATTTTCACAAAATGAGCTTGAAAGAAAACTTTTGGATAAAAACGGGATTTTAGTAGATAAAAAGTTGGTCAATGTGATGCTTTAAAAAAACGCACAGATTTTCACCAAAATGACCTTGAAGGGGAATTTTTTTGGGGGGGCAAGCCCCCCGGACCCCCCACTTCGCCTTCGGTACATCTATGAATTAGTTGGTTGAACCCCCCCCCCTTATGAATTTCTGGATATGCCACTGATTACATGCCAAAACATGTATTGTAAATTGTATGAAATTGCTCAATGAACTAAACTAAACATGCATGTTGCGTGGGCATAGCGCGTCTGGTTCCGCAAATCCCAGACATAAATATACTAACTTTTAGGATTTCCGAATTGTGGATTCTCCGGAAATTCGACAGTCTACACGATTATTCAATCTACGCTTGGGCCTTTGGCAGGGGTGTAGGAACGGGGGGGATGGGGGGGAAACTCCCCCCCACTTGTTGGCTTGACCCCCACCCCCCACTAGGGGGGGGGGGGGGGTCAAGTCAGTAGCAGGTCAAGTATGGGTGTCATTTGCTAACTTATAGCTTGTTGGGTGATTTTTAGGATTTTTACTACAGTCGGACTTGCAAACAAAAAGGATTAGTAAAAAGATTCAGTAAGAGACGTGATTTGCGAGACTAGACTAGCCATCTGATTTTAGACTAATATTCATTATATTTTGTGTGCAGTGTTTTCACTCCCAAGCAGACTGTCGACCGATTTCAGCCAGGTAATCAATCTTCAATGCAATATTAGCTTCAAAATGTAACCCTTAATCCTAATTAAAATTCGCGTGAAAACGTGTTTTAGGCCACCAATCAAGGGCACCTTTTAAAAAAAATCTCGCCCACGGCGAAAAAGCCTCCGGCGGCTGGGGCTTTGCCCCAGACCCCGGTTTGCCCACCCAACTTCGTAGTCAACTTTAGTGTGACCCCCCCCCCCCCCCACTAAAAAAATAGTTCCTACGTCACTGGCCTGTGGGCGCAAGTCCGAAGCGTATGACGGTACTCTTTCGGTTAGGGTTAGCCAACTGGGAAAAGCATAGGTTATGGGGGGGGGGGGGGGGGGGCGAAGCTCGTATGTTTTACAATATTATCTTCATTATTATTATTATTATTATTATTATTATTATTATTATTATTATTATTTATATATATTATTTGTATGAGTAACTGTTCATTTTATTTTTGTGTTTTGTTATTCAAATTTGAATTGTTTAATAAGTTTTTATAATTTATATTGTTAAACATTATGTAGGAATTAGCCATGGAATCTGCATTCCGTATCTAGCATGTAACTTAATAGTATGTAATAATTATTTTCATAAGAATATAACCCACAGACAAGCTTATCAAAGCTTTGTGGGCAATCGAATAAAATTGTAATTATTAATTCTGTAAGAAAACTTTATTGCTAATAAAAAAAAAAAAAAAATATATATTATTATTATTATTATATTATTATTATTATTATTATTATTATTATTTTATTATTATATTTATTTTTATATTCAATATTCAAGTTTTTTTTTTTTTAAGTTTGTTTTGTTATACAGGACGGTGTTCCACTGAGTTTGTTCTATTTTTCTTTGTTATTGTTGTAATAACTTCGCACAACACCGTTTGTATGAAATGTACACATTGTTGTGGTTTAAACCACAGACAAGCCTTACTTTAAGGCTTTGTGGACCGAAGCATATAAAAAATGTACACATATGTAATTAATGAATAAAAAAAAAAAAAATTATTATTATTATTATTATTATTATTATTATTATTATTATTATAGCGTGTAGCGCAAGGCTCAATTTTGGGACCAATTTCTTATTTGATCTACGTAAACGAAATTTGTAAATATATTAAGCACTGCGTTATACTAATGTTCGCCGACGACGCTGCTCTAATCTCTGTTCATAAGATTTTAAAAGTTGGAGAACAAAACCTTAACGCAGATTTCAGGAGCTTGGCGTGTTATGCTCACGATTGTGAATTAACCCTGAATTCAATTAAAACTAAAGTTGTACACATTTGCTCGCCTTTTAATGATTCACGTTCGGATAGCATTCACATAATAAGTCATTCCAATGAGTGTTTGCATACTAGTAATAGTGTGGTGATATATGTGAATGTGTTGAGGAGATCGAGTGTGTTGATACTCACGTGTATCTAGGGTTGATAGTAGATAAATATTTTAGTTGGAAGCCTCACATTGATTCAGTTTGCAAAAAGCTTAGAAGTTGCGCATTTCAATTATATAAATTTAAATATATTTTGCCTTATACTACCTTGCGAACTGTTTATATCTCCTTGGCAGAATCAATAATTTCTTATGGTCTATTAGCATGGGGCAATGCGAGTAACATTCACTTAAAACCCATTCAAGTGTTGCAAATAAAATGTTAAAACTCATTATCCCTGAAAGTAAAAACTCAATCGTTTTCCATACACATGACTTGTACACATATTGCTTTTTATTGCCTGTTTCTTTACTGTATCGATTTCGCCTTTTGGTTAAATATTATTTTAGTGACATCTACAAAAATTAACGCAATGAGCATCAATATAATACAAGATTTATGTTAAAAACTAACTTTGATATTCCAGAATACGTCAATAAGTACGGCCAGAGAACTCTTGAGTATTCCTTTCCGCATACGTTTAAATCAATTACCAGAGGATATGAAAGATTTGCAATCGTATAGTGAGGTTAAAATAAACTTAAAATTTACTTACTTTGTTCCATTGATAGGCCTATTGATTAACTTATAAATCATTTTAATTTGATTAATTTAAAAACTATTTCTTTGTTATACAGTCGCGATTTTTATCATGTAAGAATGTTCTCGCCTGTCATATCAAATTCAATTAGTATATTTCAGTATTGTAAAGTCGTATTCTCGTTGTTGTATAATTATTTATTTCAGTTTTAATTTAGCCTATGAACATTATTTGTGTAATAAAATTAAAATTTAATTAAGTCTGTCTGATCCATGTACAATATAATGTTTCATAATCCACAGACAAGCCGCTATGTGGCTTTGTGGACAACGATGTCAAATTGTTTTTTTTGTAAAAATGCATGTAATATTATTATATAATAATTAAAAAAAAAAAAAAAAAAAAAAATTATTATTATTATTATTATTATTATTATTATTATTATTATTATTATTATTAGTAGTAGTATTATTATTAATGTTATCAAAACCTTCGCGCCCCCCTCCCCCCCTAACCTATGCTTTTCCCCTAAAATCAGTGTTAAAAAGTTGGCTCACCCCAACCGAAAGAGTGCCCGTAGACATCAAAAGACTCGGCCTGCCGGGTTCGAATCCCGCATATGGTGGCATGTTTTTGTTTTGTTATTGTCCGTCCCCTTATCGTGTCGAATAGCTATATTCGCATAAATAGTAAAAACTTAAAAGCATCTACATCTACAACGCACATGCTCATTATGAGAATGACCAATACAGTAAAAAGTTTTCGCATGCACGGTCGTCGTTGCGCGAGGGAGGTATAGGTAGGTAGAAAACCTCTGAACCTACCTACCTGCCTTCATCCATTCATTTTTCGCAAGTATTGTATTCTACATGAGTAGGAGGATTACTCAACTCCCGGGGAGGTTCATTACCTCGACTTCCTCTTGAACGACGATCGACGAGCCTGTACGCTGCGTACAGTGTTTTCTGTACTCTGTAGTGGCAACTCACGCTAGCTTGCAAGTCCTGTCATGTCTGTAGCGGTCTCGCCGGGCCGGGCCAGGCAGCGCCTGCCCTCCTTCAGTCCACTCATGGGGCCCGCGCGAGTCCACGTGCACCTAGACTCGGCCATGGAATGGTGTTCGGAAGCTGCTTTCCAAATGTAAGTAAATCAGTGGCGGATCTAGGACATAATCATGGGGGGGGGCGATTTGCGTGTGATGTACAGTCGTGGGAAAGGGACTAAGCGCGGACCGGGGGGGGGGGGGTATGGGGGGCAGGGCCCCTCATTACCTGCGCCGCAGGCGAAAATTTTGAAATTCAGGTTTTTAGAGTCCATTTGGTGCGTTTTAGAAAAAAGTGGTGGGAGGAATGTAATACGGAAACAATGTAGTTTGTGTGCACCAATTTGTTTTGTCGTCATGTCGAGCTTACAATTTACAGCATTGGCCTAGATTGCAACATTATTATTTAAACGTTTGATCTTATTTTCAATTCATCATTTTATTTATTTATTAAACGTCTATCCTATTACACACATATATTAAGTACACTGATGCAGACACATTTCAGAGGCAAACTGATTATTTCTGACAACATAAAGGAAAGTTGATTTTTATTGGGAGTTTTAAATAAATAGCGCCACAGGCGAAAATTTTGAAAATCAGGTTTTTAAAGTGCATTTGGTGCGTGCACAATAAAATAATAAAATCATTTTTTTAATTTTTAAAGAATCATGGGGGGGCGATCGCCCCACCGCCCCCCCCCTGTATCCGCCACTGAAGTAAATTACTCAGCAATCAGCATTGTATCTACTGTGATGACTGTGATCATCTTTGACTGTGATGGTTATTCGACGCCCATCCATCGGTCTGGCCCGTCTCGGCATGGTCTCTGCGTCTGGTGAATCAGGTTTCCCGCTTTCCGTCCGGGTGCGAAGCTCTTCGGGGGTTGGACCTATGGACTGTCTTAACTTCTTTGCCAGAATGCGGTTAAAACGCCAAAGTCGTTGTGAGACGTGTGAGTGAGCCATGTGTTGAGTGCCCGGAAACATTCCCTTTCATCCCCCCTCCCTACCCTACCTAAGGCTAGATCCAGCATGGGTATTTCCTCCCTAGCCAATCATAGGCTACAAAGACGTATTATGGCCTTACAGTTGACGCGCCCTTGCGGCCCTCATACCCCAGGTTTTTTTAATTTTTAATATTGCAAATATTAACATTTTAGGTACTAGTTTTTAGAGTGCTTTTACCGTTAATTTATAAAATTGTGAAGATCCAAATACTGTCAGTTTACAAAATATGTCCATAGAATAGTCTATATAGCCATTATATCGTAATATGTAGGGTCACATTGTACATAGTGCTATTTAGTATTATTATTATTATTATTATTATTATTATTATTATTATTATTATTATTATTATTATTATAAGTTTATAACCCTTCTGATTTCGGGATAACCCTTCTGATTTCGGGGTGGATCGGACACCCTGATCGCCCCCTCCTCGCTACGCCCTGGTAGGGGTTCCAACCCTTCCCTGGCGCCCGCCATCGTTGTCTGAGCGTATCCCTTACTAACAGTAACAAGTTGTTTAATTTGCAAGTAAGGTCTAGATTAGCCTCGTTGCACGAGTGACCCTATTGGAGCTTGCTGAGCCCTATACCTACATACACGTTACATGTCTCAAACTAGAGATTATAAGTCACAACTTGTGTAGCCCGCTGCCCGCACGCGTGTGACATTCGACCTACACGTGCTCGCCCTTGCTCCGGTGACATAAGTTAAGTATATACATTTTATTGTTTCGGAGTCCACGTGTTATTTGCTTCATTAGCCGAGTAGAGTTCATACTTCAGTTATCGTTGGTTTGGCAAACGAAGAGTACTGGTACAGTTATTTTCAATTTTTTCTTTTTTTGGATGAGCGAAGCGAAGACTTCAATTTCACTCACCCCTCAAAAAATTTGGCTCGGGAGTTATTTTTTGCTGTTGTATTTTTGTCTGTTTGTTCACGCTCGGCAAACGGCTTATGCGATCTTGATGAAAATTTGAGGGGACCTTCGAAATCTCTAAACTTAGACTTTGCACGTTTTTGGGTACAATCGATAAAATATTTCTTATGAAAAACGTACTTTTACGATTTTTTTCCGATTTTTAATGAGATATTTTCGTGATATTTGGCAAACGGCTACTCCGATCTTGATGAAACTTTATGGAAACGTTCAAAATCACTGAAATTATATGTTATTATTATTATTATTATTTTATTTTCAAATAGCCAAATACAGACATATATGACAATTTGATTACACAAATGTGCCCTACCACCATTGTATAGCTAGATTTACAATTAATTCTCTTAATAATTAATGAGTTTAGAGACATTTGAAGAAATATTTCTCATAGAAATCGCACCTTTACGATTTTTTTCAAAAGCTCATCCATCAGCGCGACTGGAAAAAGCGTTAGCGAAGCGGCCTAGTCGTAAACAACGAATAAGCCATAATAGTGTTGACAATCGACATACGCCCTCTACCTTTCACCACAGATAATAGACTACACTTTAACGTTTCTATTTTTGGCGCAAATTATTGACTGTGCTAATAAGGCCCCAAATAATGTAAACAACCCCCTGCAAACTTCACGTCTGCTGATCTTGCCCGCTGATCTGGCTAGACGCCGACAATTTTATATACACTGGTGACGGATGTGCACACAACAATTTACAAAATAAAAATATATATTTATCTTTATTCAATGTAGGGCTACAAAAGAAAATATCTACCATAAATTGAGTTTTAAAATGAAATGGGCCTAATGTATGAACCGGATTGAAGTTGAACTGATAAATTTACAATTTAAAAACCGTGTGTCATTTAAAGGGAAGAGGGTGTTTTTGAATGTTGTCACCACCATGCACGCACGCACCCTCTGTAGAAGCAGTCGAATATTATGTAAAGTTCGAGACTTTGGATTGGGTCTGCACTCTGCAGTCTGCACTGAAAGATAAAAACGCGACACGCTCTTCAAATATATATATATACCTTGGTAGCAAATTAAACATAGGCCTAACCCTAGTAAAAATAGATTGTAGGGGTTTAAAAATACTTCGCTGGGAAATTTGGCTCAACCATTCAAAAGTTTGTGTTGGTCACTCAAAAGCCAAAAATACTTTGAAAGATTCCCGGCTCTCTTTACCCTGAGCGTTCTTCCACCTCCCTTGCGGCGAGCCGCGTTGTCCTCGTTGCATATGAGCCCTTCGCGTTAAAAAGAGCCCTATGCCCTTTTAAATCGTTCTTGCGCATTTCGGTTATTTTTTTTTATTGCATCAACCCGCGTCCCAAAATTTTTATTTCCCAAAACAAAGTGGAACCAAACACGTGAATGCTCGTGAGAACAAAAAATGAAAATTACTGGGAATACAACAATACGGTTTTTAAAACTAAAAAAACGCCAATGAAAGACAGTGAGTGAGCCGGGGTCTTTAAACCCCGGAATGTGGGACTGGGAGCCCCGGTTTTAAAATAGTTGGGAGGGGATTTTGTTTTTCAAAATTGTTTTTAAAAAATTTAAAGGCATTTTTTGAAGTGCATATGGAAAACACCCATTACAAATACAAAACGATTGGGGTTTTCTCAATCCCCTAAAATTTTTTTTTTTAATGGCCGTTTGGCCCCAAAAAAATTTTAAAAACTTTTGTCAAAAAACAAAGACCCGTTCACTTGCTTTGAAAACTCATTCGCGCCTCACTTTCGTCAAATTATTATTATTTTTGTTTTTTATTTTATTATTTATTATTATTTTTTATTATTTTTTTATTATTATTTTATTATTTTATTATTTTTATTTTTATTATTATTATTTTTATTGCAGTATACTTCCCAACGAAAGAATACGATGCTTGGTAGTGTGGGTGAGTGAATCGCGTCGGAAAATAAATTGCCTTTGTGTTGAAAGGAAATATTTTTACCAACGCAGCAAAAAATTTTCTGGCTAGATCCAAGTTTTTTCCGTGTGTAAGATCCCGCGAGCTAGCGTGAATAAATTGACAAAGTTCTTATGTTGGGAAAACATTTCGAGCCCCATCATTCTTTCTTGGCCCCTATATTTTGGTGATGGCCGTGGTGGCAAGGGGTTACTTTCAGTACCAAGGGTCCAAGTGTCATCCTCCCCGTGTAGATAGCGCCGCTGTACGGCACGACGCAAGTGTGCTGGATCGGTAGACTCCCCCCCCCGCCGCTGCCTTCCCCACCAAACCCCTTGCCCCCCTGTTAGTAAAAAACGATTCCCCGGGGTTTTTTGCGTCGCGTCAGCACAGCACGCTTGGGAGTAACTCGAGTTCCCCTGGACGCGTTGCTAGAGGACGCGTCTTATTTTTTATTCCGATTCAATTTTCGTATCGCAATCAATTCGCGAGGAAAATCTTCTGTGCTTTTCAGTTGCACCAGTCTGTTGAACGAATTCGTTTTCCCAGGCATTATAACTGCAAAGACCGTTTTTTCCCCTATAAACACGTCTTGACATTTTAAAAATGATTTTTTCTTCAGTTCTTTTGGGACTGGGGCCGAAACAGGACACGATGTCCTTAGGTGTTTCATGGCTGCTTAACTTTGTGTCCATTGGTTCCCTGTTCCCGTTTTTATGCGATGCGAGGGGGGAAGAGGTTCCCTACCCTAGAGCACAAGCGACAGCTTTTTTTTTGGGGCCCTCCAGGCCCCCGAAACATATTTCTAGTTCTCGCAGTCACTCTTCGAAATTTTTTCGTCAAAAATTATCTTCTGGGGAGGCCTAGGGCCCCACCTATTAAAAAAAAAATTATCTCCCCAAAAAGATCGTGGGTTCAAGAGGGGGGGGTACCTTATTGCCCCGGACGGGGAATTTTAGAAAGCCACAACCATGACTCACCAGTCAGCACATAGATTCCCTACCTCATGTAAAAGGGCCCATATTTAGATCTCTGGGTGACACACAATCTAAAAAAAAAA
>JAMZAV010014455.1:0-13198 GCA_024449915.1 Sweltsa coloradensis
AAGGTTTGTTTAGTATTAATTGTATCTAGTCCTATAGCCTATCAAACTTTAGGCCTACACTGTTGATTATGAATAATTTTTACATCTGGGCCTAGGCCCGAGACGGTTTCTGATTTGTTTTATGAGAGTAATGACAACTTTTCTCGTTTGACACATAGACGTAAAATTTAAAATGTCCGCCAGCTGCTTACATATTTTCTTATCCCCGTGCGAGGCGGGATAAGTCTTCATGAATTGGATTCGGAGTTATACCGCACTTATACCACCTAACTCTGCTTATACCGGGATAAAAATGTACATGAATCGGGGCCCAGGAAGTTGAAATGATTGACGAGGAAGAAGAAAACTCGCAGACTACACCACCGGTTAACACAGAAATTATGCTGGCAGTGGATGACTATTCTAGTCCGTTTTGCATCTAAAAAGACTATTTACTGCTATCTGTGTGTAGTGCAAGAAATTATGAATGATAACAAAGCCTCTGTTATGGCATTTCGTATGGTGAGTGACAGAAAAATATTTTGAGCTGAAGAAAATTATACAGCTACAAACTATAGAATTCAAACAAATCACTACGATATAATAAAGAAATTGTCCACACCCAAAGTGGAGTTAAGTGGAGCGAGAATTAAATACCAATTTAAGGATGAAGTAGATGTTTATGAAAAGCCATAGGCATAACAGAATCCACTTTACTTATGTGTAAGACTGATATTTTTCAATTTTGTTTTGCTATGTAGGCCGTAGTCCACGTAGGCCTACAAGCAGAATTTGATTTAAATAGTACACTGTTTGAAGAGATAGGCCCCCTAGCCTATAATTTTTAATGTTCTGCCTATAACTTTATTTCTTTTGCGGCAACTTACTGCTGCCAGATGCACAGAAATTCTGTATCAAAGTTATACTTAAATAGTTAGTGTTGGAAGATGTTATCAGTATTCAAAAAGTGATGTTGGATATTCTCACTTTTCTTTGTGAATGTTCACTATTTTTTTATTGAAAAAGTATAATAAAAACCTGGTTGAAACTAATGGCAGTGTATCATATTTGGACCCCCCTGTCTCATTTTTTGCCTCATAACACCACACCTTCATTTCCTATGGGAAATAATATGTGCTGGAAGTCTGTGTCTCATTTTTTCCCTATGGGTGTCTCATATTTCCCCGTTTCTGAGGTAAATTATGAGACACTCTGTGACAAGCACAGTTTGATATGCTGATCATGTTTGAGTGTTTGCCCACTGAAATTGAATTGATAAAGGTGTACATTACCACCTAAAGTAGGAGCCCTAACTTTGTCCTCAATATTGTACCTCCTAGAGTTCAAATTATGCGATTTTGTCTCATATTTACCCCACCTCACCCTACTATTTTATTACATTCCAGCACCAAAAATCTAAAATAGAATCATCACGTTTTTTATGTAACAGTAACAAAAAAAACTTCAAAACCTTTAACGTCGCTATTTTAAACGAAAGTACTTTTCCATTAAAAGTCATTTTCTGTTTTAAATAGCGACGTTAAAGGTTTTGTAGATTGAGTAAAAAAAAAAAAAAAATTGAAAAGTTGGGTCACACCAACTAGGCCCTACGTAAGTGCCGACCATTCAACCCCTAGGGCATATTGGTAGGCTAGACCTAAAAACCAAATGTAGGCTAGCTACGTGTCTAGCTAAACCTACGTTTTTAGGACCTATGAAAGGGAGGCCCCTTTCATAGGCCCCTCAGAAGGTTAGACTGCACTACAATGAAGCAACGGACAATAATGTAGCTAGAGACATTAGCCTACCAGTAATAAATCTTTCAATAGGTTTATAGCTTGTCACTACCGGTAGCTCATAATGTGCAATCTGTGTTATGTAATACAATGCAGGAAACAATGGGTAAGACTAGGCCTATTCCCTATGCTGGTGAGTAGGCCCATGCCTAGGCTAAGCAAGCAAAGCTTGGATGACTTGGATAATCTAGGTAGGCTCTAGAAACATCACTTTTAATTGGAAGTAGGCCCCCATACCAGAGGCTACTAGGAGTTAGGACCCATGGCTACGCTATACACAAACCTGTTATTGTCACTAGCCTTAAGGCTAAGCATCGTCTTCGAGGCCCGATCATAGTTGATCATGTCATCAGGATTTACCCAGTTTTCTCTATCATACTTTGACGAAGATGCTGATCCTTCTAATAGAAGGACAAACACGAGAAGAAACGTTATCCATACGAAGTCGACCACCCTCACAGACTCAAGAGCGAGTCGTCGCTCGTTCATCTTTGAACGTTTTATCACAGAATCACACTTTTAATTGCTCGCTACGTTACTAACTATAATGACGTAATGAATTACATTTACACTGTCGTGGTCCTGAACCTACTGAATTGAGAGAATATGCTTGAGAGGAGGGCTAGAAGCACATGCACATAACCTCCTTATCTGTCAAAAAACACGCAAGATGTAAATACGATTCAGCAGTACACCACACGGCTCGCACGTGTGAAAATCCACCGCCATGTAAACATTCGGTATCACACAGGCTGCTTGAAATTATTTTGAGATAAACCGCGGGATATGAACTGTAAATAAGATGCATTTTACTTCAGTTCAGTTCAGTTTATTTAGCAGTTTCATTACATGGCATAGATTTGTTACATTTAAAAAAAATCTATATAATAGCCATAACACAGTGTCTTGTGTAGCAATAAAATTAATATTGCACCTGCACGGCTGTTACATATCGGTAAAGGGGTTACAGAAATGTACATAAGAA
This sequence comes from Sweltsa coloradensis, assembly GCA_024449915.1. Classification (NCBI taxonomy): domain Eukaryota; kingdom Metazoa; phylum Arthropoda; class Insecta; order Plecoptera; family Chloroperlidae; genus Sweltsa; species Sweltsa coloradensis. Next base: position 2,761 of record JAMZAV010014455.1, read on the forward strand.
TCGAAAAAACGAGGTAATAATATTGTTCATACAATTACGATAATAAAAGTTATAGTAACGAACACCTTTCTGTAAACCGGTAGTTGTATTTTCATACTTTATTCTTCAGTGTATTTGTGAGACAGTGCAATAATGATCTATCGGTTGACGCGCCCTGCTTTCTCACGTCACTTTGAATATTGAAGAGGTCGTTCGTTGGATCGATGCGACTACAAAACGTATTTATTTGTTTTACGTCTATCCTATTCAGTTCAAAAACTCATTTACAAAGCAGGACAACTTAATAAATTACCTAAATGCAGACAACAACAATGAACTACAGGTTAGTAAGTGGCGCGCTGAACTCTTCAATTGTACAGGAGCAAGCCCTTAAAAACATGACACACCCACCTCCATTTAGAACTTCTAAACATACGGGGGGAGGGGGCTTGTCCCCAGAAAAATGCTATGATGCTATCTTCAAGTTTATTTTGGTACAAATGCGATTGGCGATTATTCGCAGGCGTGAAAACCGAAGTTATCATACTTAACTAGAACCGGTTCAAGAATACCAATTTCTTCGAAAACGAAAACGACTTCGTTTTCAAATTGCGTTTTCAACTCATCTCCCACGAACTCAAGAATTGGGGTCCAGTCCTTTTACCGTCGTTATACCATGGTTATATCACCTATACCCAGGATGTACATGAATCCGGGCCTAGATATTTTACATCCTATTGTTATTGCTAATACCATAGAAATTAAATCAACTTTGATAAAATTATTATATTTCAACAAATAATTTTACAATGGAACTTGAAAAAGTAATGAGATCACACACATAACAAAAACTTGTAGAAATACAGCCAAACCTTACACACTCAAAAGAAATGAGATCTTAAAAAAGGGCCAAGCTCATCTGCCCTTCCACATTTGCGCATTCTTAATTCATAAACGTACAGTGTCCCATAACAGCATCCTCGAAAAGCTTGGCAAAATAAAATTTGCATGTTATAACGTTTAAATTAATTAGAAAAAGAACTTGGTTGAACTATTACGTTTAAATTAATAATCGCAAATTCTATTTTGCCAAGCTTTTCGAGGATGCTGTTATGGGACACTGTACGTTTATGAATTAAGAATGCGCAAATGTGGAAGGGTAGATGAGCTTGGCCCTTTTTTAAGATCTCATTTCTTTTGAGTGTGTAAGGTTTGGCTGTATTTCTACAAGTTTTTGTTATGTGTGTTATAGATATACAGGAAATAAAAACAGGCAGCTTAACTTTGACAAATCACAACTCTATAGCAGATAGTTTTGGGGAATATTTTGCAAACGTAGGAATTGAACTGAGGAATAACCTCAATGGAAATGGAAACACTGATCCTCATCGTATGAGTATACCTAACGGTATGTAAATACACGTCAATAACGTCCGCCATGATCAAGACTAGAATCGAGTGTGCACTTTTGATTCTTATTCTTATTACTGGATTTCAATCAGTCTCGAATGTGTGCGTGACTATTCAGAGCTATTTGTGACGTCACGGATGTAACTGGGTGATTGATGACGTAATTCATGACGTAAATCGAGACCAAGACCTAAGGTTTTCCACTATTCAGAAAGGTCCTAAGTGTAACGGTAAAAGTAGATATTAAAATGGCAGGAGAAACAATCGAAATGGAGCAGATGTTTAAGTATTTATGTATACTATATAGAATATAGATAATGAATTTAATTTTAAGGCTCATATTATGCAGTATGTAATAAGAAAAGTTGGAAAGAAAGTAGGATATCTGAATATGAGAGTAGGGTACAAATTATCTAACTGGTCTAAAATTATGATCTACAATAGCATTGTTAAACCTCATTTCGAGTATTGCAACAGCATTTTTGTAAATGCAACGAAAGAGGATATAATGAAACTACAAAGAATACAAAATAAGGTGATGCGTTATCTACTAAATGAGTGAAGAGATACTTCTATTATTGACATGCTGATCAGACTAGATTGGTTGAGTGTACAAGACACAGTGAATGTAGCATCGTCCCCTATTTAACAAATAAGATGGAGTAAGTTTGTACTAACCACAACCATAATACGAGAGGCGGTGCAGAAAGTAATATATATCTTGAGCATTGCACCACTAGGGTTTTTAGCAAAAGCTTATTTTATAAGAGTGTAAGAGAGTATAATGACTTGCCCATAAATTTAAAGGAAACAAGAAACATTAGTAATTTAAAAAAAACTATCTATTATTTTATTGTAAATTTAAGATAGCCTAATCATGCGCTGTATGTATGTACAATAGCAACTGTGCTAAATAAAGAAGGATTATTATTATAGGTAATACAACACCTTTCTGTAAACCGGCAGTTGAATTTTCTTCAGCGGATTTGTGAGACAGCACAATGTGATCTACCGGTGATTGCTTTCGTCACTTATAGAATAAGATGGTCCGTTGAATCGATGCGACTACAAAATGTATTTGAATCGGTTATAAGAGAAACTAACGCCGCTTTATAGTTAATAAGATCCAGGTTCTCTAAGAGAAACCACACAAGTCACCAAAATGGCGAAATGGACACTGACTAAACTTGTCAAAAAAAAACCGCAGAGACAGGAGCAAGCCCTTAAAAACAAGACCCACCCACCCCCATATTGAACTTCCTAACAAACGGAGGAAGGGGGGAGGGGGGGGCTTGACCCTACATCAACGAACATTTTCATGTTCAGACGGGTTTCTCCTCCTCCCTTCTGTCCATACTTCAGCCCATTGATATTAAACACCTATTGTAGCTTCAGCCTCATCTATCACCCACCCATCGTCTCGAATAGCCAAAGTGCATTAATATGAGACTTAAGCAATATCCAATCAATCAATCAATCAATCAATCCAAACAGTTCCGGACGGACAAATAAACAAACCTGTGGAAAGCAGCCAACGGTCACCCATCCTCCTTCTGACCACGCTTGATGCTGCTTAAAAACCTTTTTCGAATTTTAACACCTACAGGCTATTTTTAGGCTTATTCTATTGCAATGATTTTTTTCACAGAACCTTAATTTAATGAATTTATATATTCTTGTGAAATTTGAGCACAATCTAAAAATGATTTCTCATGAAAATTGCAATTTTACGATTTTTTTTATTAAAAAATAAAATAATCTTCCACAAACAACAGAAAATCTGCATAACACATGGCAGCTCAATGCAGCAATTACGTTCATCCAACACAACGCGCCTGAAAAAGCGTTTGCGAAGCTTCCTTGTTTTATTCATTTTAGTTGGTTTCCATTTATTTTAACTGTAACTTATGCGTATCCAGATTCCACTCATTTACATTTTGTGCTTAAAATGCAACAGTGTGCTTATGATCTCAGCATCTCACATTAATTTTATTTTATTAATTAGTATAAACCAATGACACGTGTATAATATATATATATATCTGTTATCAGGTTGACAGGTGAGCATATTATAGCCATTAACACCAAATTATTAATAAATTCCCTTTATGCAATAACTTCTTATTGTTTCTGTTTGTGCATTCCATGCTGCACAAGCTAAAACCATATCAAAACAATCCAGAAAAATACTTAAAGGGGTATTTAAGGATAATGTGTGTATACTTTTACTATGTATTGGTCAAGCGAATAAAAAATTACTCTCTCTCTCTCTCAAACTAAAAAAATATATTTCATTCAGGCTAACTAGTAATGAATTTATCAATCAACAGAAACATTATTGGGGCCACCATGACTTCCCAAAAAATTGTCAAACGTGACATTTTTCGAGCTAGGTCCCATCGGCAAAAATCTCCCATAAGAAATAACATGGGGACGATCTTTATGCCCCGTGACCTTGGAGGATTTTGATCCAAAAAAATATTGGCCATTATTGACGTACTCGACAGCCTTTTCTGTAAATTCTCTATATTTTGTTTTGTAATTTGGGCAAGTAGTTCGGTCAAAATATGCTGATTACCAAGATGGGGTGTGATTTTGGAATGCATATTTTTGCGTGTTTGAGGGTATATTTGGGCACAGTTTCAAGACACGATGTTATAAAGGGGCATTTTAGATTGGTACTATGCTTTAATGTGGACCAAAAAAGAAGCAGGTTAAAACCGATTTAGGAAATTTTCCAAAACACCAATTTTCGCCAATTTCTGGATCAAAAAAATTAAAAAAATCGTGTTAAATCACAGTTACAAGATATAATTTTTTAAACGGTCATTTAAGTGTAGTATTGTGCTATAGATCACGTGGTAAAAAATAATTTTTTGGGTTTTTAGCCCCTTTAATCGCATCTAAAACATAATGTAAAGCATAAATTGAAATGCGAAATCGCCATCTTGAAAAGGCCAGGTCGATTGACGCTTCAATTTGGTACGGCAGCGCCTGTACGGACGCATTGGAGACTGCGGATCTAGCATAGATGTTAAATATCATTGACTCTGGACATGGTGGTATATATCTTGATTGAGGTGATTTCACTGCCAGAATTTTGTGGTCGTTCGTTAGGCCTTGATGGGTGACCTATAAGGTCGATAAAAGTAGCTGGCGCGTCACGTGGTTGGGGGCGTAGTCTAACCAAGTAACCCATGTTTGCTGTGCACTGAATAAGGAATTAATAATTACTAACTATTATTTTAAAATAAAATATAATAAATAAATAATTATAATAATAATAGTAATAAAAATATGCATTATAGCGGACGTGAAAAAATACACAAAAACCTACAAAACATTTAACGTTTCTATTAAAAATACAAAGGACTTTCATTTGAAAAGAAGTTTGATTATTCATCCAACAAAAAAAAAACTTCAAACCCTTTAACGTTTCTATTAAAAATATAAAGTACTTTTACATGGAAAGGAGTTTTATTAATTATAATTAAAAAATAAACAAAAATAACCTTCAACACCTTTAACGTTTATTTAAGCGAGCGAAGCGAGCGTTTCCATTTGACTCTGCCGGAAAAATTAGTCACTGGTTTTGTTTTTTTTTTGTTTGTTTGTTTGTTTTTTTTTTTTTGTTTTTGTTTTTTTTTTTGTTTGTTTGTTTGTATCGCCATAACGTTCGAACGGAGGCTCGGATCGAGTTGAAATTTTGACCATCCGCAAGCTTCGTTCTCGATTGAATGCCATTAGTTTTGTGGCAAAATCGTTCAAAAAGTTAAAAAGTTACATTAAAGTTAATCGAAAGTTTTTTTCTAAAACTTAACGGGGACAAAATCTGAGATAGCCAAATCATTTAGAATGTCCGTCCGGTCACGAATATGTTAATTTTATTTTGATCCGATAAGTAGTGTAGATGGAAATTACATTATAACAAAAGTAACGTTGCCATGGCAACGAAAAGACGCGCGAAGTTTCTAATGCACTGCCACCTAGAAGTAATCAAAATACTTTCGAGGAAGCAGTCTATTATTTGTCAACAAATAGTTTTCCCAAGGAGTCAAGGTCCTCTAGATGGCGGTGGATTTTGTTCACAAAGTTAAGGTTTACACACGGGTTTACCCAAATACCTTGGCAATAATAAATAATATTGGAAACATGGCCCTGTGGACAGCGAACGTCGCAAATTTTAAAATTTAAAAAAATGTGCAATGTGGGTCTAGCTATAGCACGTGCTCGCTTATCAACGCGTCCAACTGAGCGTTTCCTAGTTTAAAATATAAAGGACTTTCACCCGAAATGGGAGTTTTACATAATGAATAGATTGTAAAAAAAAATTACCACCACGGAGATTTGAACCGTGGAACCTTGGACCAAGAGACTAACCCGCTACCATACTGCCACACAATGCCGTGAGAGCGGGTCGCCTACAAACGTGTTGGGTGGTATGGACGATGGCCGCTGCAGCAGTCGGTAAGGCAGTCGAGTCACCCATCAAGGCCTAATCCGTCTTCCAGAATTTTGTGGTCGCTTAACGCACACAGTGCAGACGGTCGCCGACAGAATGCGCGACGTGTCAGGTGGTAGTCACGTGACGTAGAACTTACAAGATGGCGGCCTTGGGGACCAATAAGACGGCTCGAATTCGAAAATTCGAACGTTCCGCCTACCGATCTGAATGCACGGCCTTCAATAAAGTGTATTCACACCGCCATCTATATAGGTATCAGAGTCGATAAAGAAGTTTTGACTTCTTTGTCGACTCTGATGGTACTTGTCACGTCGCGATCCTGGCGGTGTTTGTCTGAACTGCGTGCATTAAGCGACCACTAAAATAGCATTGCTGGATACGCAAGTGAAATCAACTAAAGATATATACCACCCTGGTCCGAGTGACGTCATCTGGAACACCGCCCTCTAGCTGAATCAAACGAAGGCCTCCTGGATGATCGCCAAGGCCGCGTGGTGCGCTACCTGGGCCACCATCTTGTCCAGCTGGTCTCGTGTGAGCGCGGGAGGGGCCTCCCCTCCACCCCCCGCCATCAGGCCTTGTACCAGATCCAGGATGACGCCGCCCAGCAGACCCTCTATCTGGGTGTCGTACTCGGTCCAGAGCTCGGGGGCGATCTCGTTCACCATCTTGTTGAGGGCGTCCGAGAGCTCCCCTAGGATGTTGTCGAACTGAACCTGGAAGAATAGAGAAATTTACAGGACTATTCTATAATATTTAGTCTCATATAGTGGTCCCAACGAAACAATGCATGTGGCTCCGCTCGAAATTGTTTTCCCATAACATAACAACCTTGTCAACTCTATTCACGCTAGCTCAGCGTGGATCTAGCCCACGAGGAACTCTGTGATCTAGCACAGATAGTTTTTGCTTGCGTTGGTAAAATATATTTCTCTTTCATACAAAAAGGTGACACTCCATTTACCGCGTATTCATTCTACCCCCACCACTACCAAGCATCTGCATTCTTTCGATGGAGCAAGTATAAGACTATTGATGGCCTTGAGGGGGATGGGTGACCGTTCTGCCCTGAAACTCACGTATACCGCTGGTTAGAGCAGATGGAGCTAGTGTAACGGCTTCGTTCTCCTCGACGTCTGCTCGGCAGTCCGGGTTAGTGAAGGAACCTATGACTGTCAAGGTTATACACCGTCCTTTTGGATGGGATGGGACGTAACGCCGTTGTTCCCCTTAGTACTTTTCGAGAGGAGCAGGCTACGTGCCGGTACCGGGTTCATCTATCACCACTCATCGTCTCGAATAGCCAAAGTGCATTAATATGAGACGTTATAACTAAGCAATGTCCAATCCAATTGAGGTGGATACTTTTGTTGAAACAAAATCAGAGTAAAACAAATATACTAGCTCCAACGAAAGAATGCAGATGCTTCTAGTGGTAGGTGTAGAATGAATGCGCGATAAATGGAATGTCACCTTTTTGTATGAAAGAGAAATATCTCTACCAACGAAAGCAAAATTTATCTGTGCTAGATCACAGAGTTCCTCCGTGTGCTAGATCCACGCTGAGCTAGCGTGAATAGAGTTGACAAAGTAGTTATGTTGGGAATACAATTTCGAGCCAACTGCATTGTTACGTTGGGACCACTATATTATAATGGTCTTCAACCCAGGTAACAAATGATGTAGAGGCTCTATATGTAGGCTCTACATGTAACGACCATGCGGAATTTGTAGCCAGAAACATCAGTTCGGGTATATTTGATTGTAATAAAACAACTAAACAATACTGCAACATGAACTTACTAAAATCTGCTCAAATCACAGCAAAGAAAAGCTTTAAAAGAGGGCAATACGGTTGATATTAAACCTTAAAGGGGCTATTAACTCAAAAAAATTATTTTTTACCACATGATCTATAGCACAATACTACACTAAAATCACCGTTAAAAATTATATCTTGTAACTCTGATTTAACACGAATTTTTCAATTTTTTTGATCCAGAAATTTGCGAAAATTGGTTTTTAAATCGGCTTTAACTTGCTTCTTTTTTGGTCCACATAGATACTAGATCAAAGAACCAATCTAAAATGCCCCTTTATAACATTGTGTCTTGAAACTGTGCCCAAATATACCCTCAAACACGCAAAAATATACATTCCAAAATCACACCCATCTTGGTAATCAGCATATTTTGACCAAACTACTTGCCCAAATTACAAAACAAAATAAATAGAGAATATACAGAAAAGACTGCACAGTACGTCAATAATGGCCAATATTTTTTGGGGTCAAAATCCTCCAAGGTCACGGGGCATAAAGATCGTCTCCATGTTATTTCTTATGGGAGATTTTTGCCGATGGGACCTAGCTCGAAAAATGTCATGTTTGACAATTTTTTTGGGAGGTCATGGTGGCCCCAATAATTTTTCTGTTAATTGCTAAATTCACTAGGAAAACGCCAAAGTCGTTGTTAGACGAGTGAGTGAGCCATGTGTTGAGTACCCGGTAACATTTCTTTTCTTCCCCTTACCTTAGGCCCCCCTAGCCTATCATATAGGCTACATTGGAGCATTTTGGCCTAAACTATGGCCTAAACATTTACACAACTCCCGGACCAACAATCTAACATTAAGCAAGACCCGGCAGTCACACGGAATATTCAGTTGAAGACTGCCAACAACAGCAACCTCCGGCACAGTGATTTCCACCAATACCCTATTATCTATACGAATATAATTATCAAACTTAAATGCAAATGTTCCCGGGTACTCACCACATGACTCGCTCACTCGTCTAACTACGACTTTGGCGTTTCCCTAGTCTAGTTGGCTAAAGCGCCCTTGTAGCCGAAATGTGGGAGACGTGGGTTCAATCCCCTGGTCGGGAAAGATTTTGTAATTTCTAGATTGCATTTCAAAAATAATTATAAACATGTTTTGAAATGCATATAACGCAGTGTAGTCCATCATCTGTGGCAATAGGGCCTACTATGGTTAACATAGCCAGTACGAAATACGTGAAAATATTGCAAGGTTTACTCAATCTACGTGCGGAATTTGGGGGTACCTTGACGTCCAACATTCGACTGACCTTGCATGGACACGGCATTTCACGGCCAGGCGAAAAACAAACAAAAATATCTTTTCAAAATCTAAAATATTGTCGTTAAAATAATTTCTAAACATTGGAAGTCTATTTCTCAGTTTATTATTTCTTGTAGGTTTAAATCGCAATGAATCTTGCTGATTTTGTTAACAGTTCTCAATAAACTCGTACCGGATGTCCGTTTAAAATTTCAGCGCAATTTGTTCAGCGATTCGGCTGATTTTCAACGTACACACACACACACACACACACACACACACACACACACACACACACACACACACACACACACGCACGCACGCAGAAAAACCGTAAGGGCCGTTTAAGTCGAATGGAAATCACTACGTTCGCTACGCTCACTCGTTCAATTACTAGTTAGCCTGAATGAAATATATTTTTTGACTTTAGCGGTTAAATACCCCTTTAAATCAACTCAATCGTGTAAAGAACATTTAAATCACTAGAAATCCTTACTGTCCCTTGCAAGTACATATGCAACTATATAAATATATATATCGGATAGGACAATTGTGAAGGGATGTCCGAGGGCTGATCAAGAGGACACTATCCCTCGGAAAAAAACCTTTAGTCAGGATTGCCAGTCTCGACGGGATTTGAACCCGGGACCTCCCGAATTAGAGTCGCGTGCTAGGGCCTACCCTTGATAATGATAGAAAATATAAATGTTCTGGATATTCACAATTAAACTTGGGGGGTTTATGAATTGCGATGCATTTCGGGGGAACCTTTAATTAAGGAGTGCAAAAAATACAAAACTACAACATATTGATACAAAAATTGCTACAAATTTTTAAAAATTTTCATTCAATGTTGCTTTTTAGATCTTGTGAATCGCATGGCTAGTAGGCCTAATCCTTTTTATTTGAACCACAAAAATGTTAAAACATGAAGAAAATCAAGAAGAAAACATTTTTCCAGACAAGCATTGAAAATAACTGATTTATTTAAAATTAATGGGTTACATCAAATCCAAAATTTCCCATTTAAAAAAAAATATTGCCCCGAAAAAAAATCAGTATTCGTGTGGCTCGTTGGTCTTGTGGTTATCGTATCTGCTTCCAATACAGAAGGTCCAGGGCTCGATTCCCGCTAAAGTCAGAAGTTTTTAAGCTTCTCAATTGGATTTAAGTCCATCAGTTCGTGTCTTAGAAATTTGTAAACGGTGACTTTGGAGTCGTCCTAGCAACGAGGTATATAATAAATTCAAAGTTGTTCTGAATCGGCCTAGTTGATTCTGGCGTTGATCCGCGGTTGTTCGCACTGTCCATACCACTGATTGCTATATTTCCTATTAAAATAGCGATCTTTGGTTGGTTATCGCTCACTCGTCGATTGCGTCGGGGCCTACAGGGTTGGCTTGGTCGCTTTGATAAACTGTCCCCCACTGAAAATCAGTTATGTGACTAAGTGGGTCGACTCTAAATACCATTTTTTAAATTTATTATTATTAAAATATT
>JAMZAV010014456.1:0-14249 GCA_024449915.1 Sweltsa coloradensis
CAAATTATGAAGCTAGCGATGAAGCGAAGATTCCATTCACCACTGGAGAAAAAAAATCCGGAATGTTTTTTATTCTTTCTTTTTTTTGTATTTTTGTTTGTCTGTTAACACGATTCCGGCTAAGCCGACACTCCAATTGCGATGAAATTTTGTGGAGGCATTCGAAATATCTGAACTTAGAACTGCACGGTTCGAAAAATCGATCGAAAAATTATTTCTCATGAAAATCGCAATTTTACCATTTTTTTCGATTTTTAAAAAAATTCTTTGACTTATAACACCTAAATGCTTTGATTGTAATGATTTTTTCACAGAACCTTAATTTTACGAATTAATATATTCTTATGAAATTTGAACGCAATCGAAAAAAAATTCTTATAAAAATCGCAATTTTACGATTTTTTTATTTTTTAAAACATTCTTTGACTTATAACACCTACATGCTTTATCCGATTGTAATATATTTTTTCATAGAATCTTAATTTTATGAATTAATTTATTCGTATGAAATTTGAGCGCAATCAAACAATTATTTCTCATAATAATTGCAATTTTACGATTTTGCTATGATGCTGCGATAATGCTAAGGCTTTAACAATTTTTTTTTTTTAAGTGATAGGTGTTTTAGATTAAAAAACAATACATCTAAATATTTACCAGACGGATTTTATAATTTTTGTTTTGTTTGATAAATATGATTTTTTTCCTTTGCTTTGTTGGAAAATGTATGTTTTTTGTAACAATCTATATTTCCCATATTTTAATTAAAAAATTATAAATCTCATCAAATAAGTGTCTGGTGAATTTGTCAGAATAAGACTTGTGAGCATATTAAAAAAGAAATTATCCTTTTATCTTTAAAACTGTAGAATGTATCGAAATGTATCTAGCTAATTTTGTTAGCATGTTCTCAGTTAACTCGTACCGTAAGTCCATTTAAAATTTCAGCGCAATCTGTTCAGCGATTCGGCTAAATTTCTATGTACACACAAATACACAGATACACACACAGACCCACAGACTCACGGAAGCGCCGTTTGAGATGTAATTGTAGTTGAGACACTCAGTCGCTAATTGCTCCCTCGTTTAATTATTGTAGAAAATATGATTTAATTCCAGTTAATTCTCACGATTAAACGTAAGAATATTCTAGGTCTGGATATTTTAAAACCATTTTTACCGTTTTATGAGTATTCATAATGAGTACCGTGAGAAATATTTATGTGCGTAATTGGATGAGCGAAGCGAAGACTTCAATTTCACCGACCCCACAAAAAATTTAGCTCAGTTTTTTTTTTTTTTTTCTGTCTGTTTGTTTGTTCGCTCTCTACCGGGCAAACGGCATATGCGATCTTGATAAAATTTGACAGGACCTTCGAAATCTCTGAACTTAGACTTGCTACGTTTTTGGGTACAATCGAAGAAATATTTCTCATGAATTTCGTACTTTTACGATTATTTTCGATTTTTAGTGCGATATTTTCGTGACATTTGGGCCGATTCTGACCAAACGGGTGGGGCTACAACGTTCATATTTCACATGGACATTAAGGTAATAGTGATGTATTGCTTTCTGAAAGAAAAAGTTGAAAAAGTTAGCCAGAATTTATAGAAATAAAGCTTTTAATATAAGTTTTTTGATTTTTTGTGCGATATTTTCGTGCCATTTGGGCTAATTCTGACCAAACGGGTGGGGCTACAACGTTCATATTATACACGGACATTACGGTTATGGTGATGTAGTACCTTTTGAAAGAAAAGAAAAAGTTAGCCCGAATCCATAGAAATAATGCTTTTAATATAAGTTTTTTACGGTAAATAATACCAATTGACAAGAAACAAAGACAACATTCACCTGCAATGCGTATAGGCAGCAAAACAAAGCACTTGCAAAAGTAAAGATATCCCACGCAAACTAAAAACTTTAACTCGTTCAGACCACGTGTCCATTATAATGGACATAACAATTTTTATTTTTTTTAAATTAGACTTAAAGTTTTTTCAATTTGGCCAATAAATTTTTTTAAAAAAATTGGGGAATTCAAATTCAGATTTTTTTTACCTCATTGCGATAGGACGAATAGTACCGTTTTTAGAGAAGATTGAAAATTGAAATGTGTAAAAACGGGCAAAAAAAAGTGTTTTTGTTTTTTTCCCGGAAATTTAAAATATTACTAGTTTTGCCAGTATTTGAGATACAGAAAATCCAAAATATGCAAAAAATTCGGAAAAAATCTAGTTTTAGAAATGCACTTAAAATTTACATTTGAACATCAAACGTTGCTTTTATTCGAAATCCAAAATTGCCCATAATTCCTTAAATATTACAATGAAAAATATAAAAAAATACAAAAAATATCAGAAAAAATCACGGAATGTTAATTTTTAGCTTAAAATATTCTAATTCGTGCCAATTTAATTATGGTCTGAATGAGTTAAAAAGCTCATCCATCAACGCGGCGGGACTTAAGCGTTTTCCTAGTAATATGTAAAATAGAGTGTGAATGTATAGTACTTGTAATGCTTCACAGGAACCATCTATAAACGAATTCCAATTAATTGGAGACAGCATGTTTGTCCGTTTGGCAGTGCATGCAGGATACAGGGCCACAAGGGACGGTAAGTGTTTAAGTGGAAATATTGGTGGTATATTATTACTAGGAAAACGCCAAAATCGTTGTTAGACGAGTGAGTGAGCCATGTGTTGAGTACCCGGTAACATTTCCTTTCATCTCCCTACCTAAGGCCTCCCTATCGTAGGCTAGAGTGGCGCATTATGGCCTTACAGTTGACGCGCCCTTATACCAACTAAACTCAAGCTATATAATTATTATCAAACTTATATGCAAATGTTTCCGGGTACTCAACACGTGACTCGCTCACTCGTCTAACAACCACTTTGGTGTTTTCCTAGTAGTTGGCTAAGGCGCCCTTTTACCCGAAATGTGGGAGACCTAGGTTCAAACCCCTGTTTATTATATATTGTTTATGTTTAAATTGCAACGGATTTGCAACGGTTCATCTAAGAGGCAGTAGTTTATGCATTGGCTTATAATTGTAACCGCCTTGTAAGTCCACGGTGTATGAATTAAATTTACTAGGAAGCTTCGCAAACGCTTTTTCAGGCGCGTTGTCGGATGAGCGTAATTGGTGCATTTAGCTGCCATGTGTTGTTCGGATTTTCTGTTGTTCTGTGAAAAAATCATTGCTAAGTCGAAGATTTGTTTTTAATTAAATTAAATGTAATAAAAAATTAACTTAAATTTTTTTTTTAATTAAACGTAATTCTTTTTAAAAGAAAAAATCGTAAAATTACTATTTTCATAAGAAACAATAATTCAATTGCGCTCAAATTTCACACAATTATATTAATTCATAAAATTAAGGTTCTGTGAAAAAATCATTAAAATCGAATAAAGCATGTAGGTGTTGAAGAAATTTTTTTTTTAAATCGAAAAAAAAACGAAAAATTGCAATTTTCATGAAAAATAATTTTTTGATTATGCTCAAAAACGTGGCAGTTCTAAGTTCAGAGATTTCGAAGGCCTCTACAAAATTTCATCGCAATTGGAATATCGGTTTAGCCGGAATCGTGTGGACAAACACACAAAAATACAAAAGAAAAAAAAGAATTCCGGATTTTTTCTCCAGTGTAGTAGAATGGAATCTACGCTTCGCTCGCTGCGCTCTCTACGCTCATCCAACAACCGCCTTCTAGATAACACACCTAAATTTACTAATCACCTTGTGTTGCTATGCCATTTTATTTTATTTTTCTTTTATGATTATTCGTCACGATGCGCCCGTTTTTCCCGCCCCAACTTTTGGTGCAGCTTTCTGCTTACTTTATGAGTGAAAATATTATTTAAATAAAAACATAAATCGATTGACGCATTCAGAAACAAGTCCTTATTGTAGAAGAATGATCAAATCAATTCACGTATATTCCCTATTGTATGAACTGTGTTTTGTAGGTGCAATATGCAAACATTATGTTGCAATATTTTTAATGAGTATTTATAGGTATAAGGGAATGGGCATTCATCATTTGACTGTACATCAAATCCATGTAGTAAATTATTTTTAAATATGTATTACAGATTAATTTGGCTGTTATCCAATGAAAAGAACTAGTAATATATCGACATAATACCGATGACAATATTCTGAGGTAATATTGTATTTGTATAAAAATAAACCAAACCTAACTTATAGTGGCGTTTTATTAATTAAATTCATAATTTGAAGATGTGTGGCCCGTGGGGAATAAGAGATAAATATAATCTCCTTATTTCGTTATATAATCGATTTGGTTCGCTACACTTATAGTTAGTTATATGGGTCCCGAAAACGTTTCTTACTGGTGTGGGGGGGGGGGGGGGGAGGGAGGACAATTTTGCGTTACGCCAATGCCTTACTTGTTTGCACCTACGCAACTACCTATCACCGTGTTTTAACTATTGATAATACATATATAGGTATTTTAATATCATTTTGATTTGTTACCAAAATTATTGTGTTGTAATGCATTGTTGTTGTAATATTACTATTTCAAATTTTTACTTCATTGTCCTCCTTTATAAATCAGTTTTGATAACTGTATAGGAAAGACGTTAAACAAAAAAAAAATACAAAAATCGAATAAAGTTATAAAAGAGGGTTCGAAACGCGTAATACATAAATGTGTGAGTATGCCCATCAGTATAACGTAGCGCAATTATCGCCAGTTGATCAAGAAAAACTACACCACTTACATTTTTTATTTAATAATGCATCTTGATTTTTTTTGTTTTTTGTAATAGATGAAAAACGGCTAAGAGTAGGATTGTGCATTTCCGGCCAAACCTTGCAACAACTCAGGCGGAGGCTTGGAAATATTGTCAAAAACAAGACAGAGAGAGTTACACAGAAGATAATTCTCATGTGTGGCACGAATGACGTGAAGGTAAGACAAAACCAATATTAAATACCATTTTGTTACGGTCCTACAATGCGACGGGGTGTAAAATGTATTATTGAACTGTGCTCCATTCCCCCCACCCCCTGACGAGTGCTTGGCTACTGAAGAGTGCTATTTGCAAGGTAATCAAAGTGTATTTATTACATTGTTACGTAATCCCTGATAACAGAATCTGGTTTAGAGATGGTAATATTTAACGCCTGTGCTTTGATTTAACATCACAGTTTACACACATAAACTATAAAATCAATGGAATCAGTGATTGTGATATTGAACGGATGAATAATTGATGACTATAAATTATTAAGATAACTGATGATTGGTGACTGGCAAACGACTTTTCTTTCATATCGCGAAATCTTTCCACCGGGGGATTAGTAATCGTGCTTGTTTATGTAGTTTAAAAGTAAGAAAACCCTCTAATTGGGCCTGGCTTCACTTTTCAACATCTGGCAGGTGCATCCCGCTATCCACGCCACGCGTAAAATACGAGATCGAATGGGATTATCTCGCCCAGTTTCCGTAAACATCTACCACGAGCAATCTACAGGCTGGCATGGTTCAGGGTTTTCCAATAATCAAAACAGAGCAGGCCTGGATTATCCTGTCGTCGCCAACATTTATTGTTTCAAATTCTCGCAACAATTGTACAAAACAACTTTCGGATTTTCAGCCGAGATGAAAACCGAGTACAATCACAATACGCAACAATATTAATATGAATTATCAATTATATTCAAGAAATTATTATGTATAATTAATATAGTTTTTCTATGTGTATGAATCTTTATGTTCTATGACAATTAAATTTGTGTAATTTGTAATATGATACAAAACGCTCAGTTATCCAAGACACAGTAAATCTGTGTGGCCCTTTAATATCAATGTGTCTTACTGACATCATACTTTCAGACAAAACGATCACATATTGTGTGGTCAACACTAGGTGTGCGAATGAAAACTTACGATAGGTAACTATTTACAGTTCAGTACTTCCGACCTTTTATGATAACATAAAGGGGAAATCAAATTTTTCATTTGTTTGTTGTTTAGTTGAGCTGGAAACACGTACGATGTTGTTTTTATAGTGAATTTATCGTAATTAATGTATTTCTTGCCTCGCAGGTGAAACACACTTAAAAAAAGTATGACATGCCCATATCATACGTCGCTGAAATGGCCGCGGGGCAGAGAGTTATCGTGTGTACGCTGCCTCCAATGCTCGATTGGTGATGGAGGATCAAGGCGGAAAATTGTAGATTGTTTAACATTTTAGGTAGAAACCAGGTATGACAGGTAAATACATTCATAAAACAAATCAACCATTAGGATGTACTTATAACAACCTGGTTTTAGTTACTTCATCATATTTCCTGTAATTTTTTTACACCTCTTGTTGATTGGACAGTACTGCATACAATATTGAAAAACTACCCAATAATTGTAACAATAATTCCCTTATAGTATTTTCAGGGAAGAAAAAAAAAACAAAGAAAAAAAGTCGTTAAAAACACGATTTTTGTGAATTTCGATTGTTATTATGTACTTTACACCTATTTCGGGACGTCGGTGATTCAATTTGGGGAATGGTCTGATTTAGATTTATCGGATCAGGCTCTTTTGTGCATTAAATGATTGGCACATATTTCGGTTGTTATCGTCCAGTAGCGAAATACACTTACCTCTACTGATACAATGACCAGTAACGTAAGACCGATGATTCAAAATATAGGTTTCTTTTTACATAATTTATGGACTCCTAGATAAAGTGAAAGATAATCTCAATTTTTCAACTTCAACTAAAGTGCTGCATCTGCTCTTCCCCTGCCCCCCAATACACCATGTCTGATGACGAATATGCTAGGCTAGCCCTTCTAGCGTACTCTTTTAATATTATCTGCTGTATTTTAAATGAGGGCATTTAGAGTTTGGAATTCCATTTTAAAGAATGATAGGTGATAAACTAATTAAAATATAACGAGAAGTCCCATTCTACTTACTAATACAATCTGTTTTTACCAATAGGTTGTAACAAAGTAGATGGATTTATAACCCTGTTTTTAAAAGAAGAAGCTGCTAACGTTACTGATGCAGATACAACCATGTTTCAGAGGTAGGATTTTTTTCCTTAAAATTAAAATTTATGAGTATCAAGAATTAATAATTTCACATTTATCTGCTTTAAAGTTACTTCATTGATTATTATTTTTTATGACACCAGTGCGTAAACATAACATTAATGCATTCATTTATATGTAAACAATTCATCATTTAGCGGTTTACTGAGAATTAAATACATATGTTTTTAAATATAAAATTAAATGATTAATAAAATATTTTTGTTTCAAAAAATGTTTCTAGTAATCGATTTTATAATTTTTACTCGGTTACATAGGTATGAATTTCAAAAAAAATTATTGTGTAATACAGTGTTTCAGAAATTACAAAAACTCTTCGACCGGGTTTGAACCCAGGTCTCCCAAATTCCCTTTTGAAAAATTTTTAAACAAATCACACGGAAAACGCCAAAAGGGATTATTAGTCGGTAAACGTGCCATTTGATTTTTAACCGGGAATTTTCATTAATTTTTTGGGTTTATTGATGTATTAAATATAAATAAGGGTTATGAGGGTATTGGGAGAAGGGGGCGTATAATTCTATATGTCAAAAACAAAAAAAAATTGCAAAAACAAAATATCAAGTGCAAATTAAAAAATTTACAAATAAAAATTTTCGTTTTGGGAGGTTTAGGGGCAACACCGGGGCCCCGGACAATATGCATTGGGAATCGTAAAGGGATGGAGAAAGGGGATTCAAGAGATAAAAAGGGAAAACCCAGTAAAAAATGAACAAACAAGGGGGTCTTTTCGGGCCCGCTTTAAAGATTCACCGAAAGACCATTGCTAAATAGTTGGCATTTTCCCATTCTTTTTTGCGATTCCATTAACTACAGACAAAAGCAGCTCAATAACTTTTTCATTTAAAAGCTAATTACGTAAAAAAAATGGAATTGTCAAGGGGTTCAAAACCATGAAAATATCAGGATGAAAGCCACTTAACCTCATATAGTGGTTTTTTTTAGAATGTCTCGTTTCTTTAAAAAAGAGCATTTCCCGGGAATGTCGTACTTTTTTTTCGCACTTTGCATGTTTTTTGGTTAAATTTCGTAAAAAACTGGAGGGGGTCAACGGGGTTCAAAAACCAGGGAAGTGATCGGGGTGAAAGCCCTATAACCTCATATAGTGGTTATGTTTGGCATGTCGTCGTTTTCCCTGAAAAAGAGCATTTTCCCGGGGGAAAATTGTACTTTCTCACGCACAAAGCATATAAATTAGTCAATTCGAAAAAACTGAGGTGTCAACGGGGTTCAAAACCCTGTAAAATGACGGGATGAATGCCACAATAACCTCATATAGTGGGTTTTGTTTTGGGGTCGTGTTTTCCTGAAAACGAGCATTTCCCGGGGAAAATTTTACTTTCTCACGCACAATGCATACTAAATTTGTCAATTACTAAAAAAAATGGGGGTTGTCCGGGGTTCAAAACCATGTAATGTCGGGTAATCCCCTTAACCTCATATATGTTATGTTTGGGCATGTCGTCGTTTTCCCTGAAAAAGAGCATTTCCCGGGAATATTTACTTTTTTCACGCACAATGATATAATTTGTCAATTACTAAAAACTGAGGTTGTCAAAAGGGTTCAATACCATGTAATGATCGGGGTGAAAGCCACTATAAACCCCATATAGTCGTTTTTTTGGGACATGTCGTGTTTTCCCTTTAAAAGAGCATTTCCGGGGAAAATTGTACTTTCTCACGCACAATGCATACTAAATTTGGCAATTTCGTAAAAAAATGGGGTTGTCAAAGGGGTTCATACCCGTAATGACGGGAAATGCCACTATAACCCCATATAGTCGTTATGTTTAGACTGTCGTCGTTTTCCCTTAAAAAAGAGCATTTCCCGGGAAAATTTTACTTTCCAGCACAATGCATACTATTAGTCATACGTAAAAAACTGGAGGTTGTCAACGGGGGTTTAAAACCATGTAAGTGTCGGGAGAAAGCCACTAAACCTCATATAGTCTTATGTTTGGACATGTCGTCGTTTTCCCCTTAAAACAGCATTTCCGGGGGTATGGTACTTCTCACGCACAAAACTAAGTCAAAATTTCGTAAAAAATGGAGGGTTTTCAAAGGGGGTTTAAAACCCTGTAAATACGGGATGAAAGCCCCTTTAAACCTCATATAGTGGGTTATTTTTGGACATTCGTCGTTTTCCCTGAAAAAGAGCATTTCCCGGGATTTGGTACTTTCCAGCAAATGCAAATTAATTATTAAATTTCGTAAAAAACTGGAGGTTGTCAACGGGGTTAATACCCGTAATGATCGGGATGATGCCACATAACCTCATATGTGGGTTTTGTTTTTAACATGTCGTCGTTTTCCCTGAAACGAGCATTTCCGGGAAAATTTTTACTTTCTCCGCACAAAGATACTAATTTCATTACGTAAACAACTGGAGGTTGTCAACGGGGGTTTAATACCCTGTAATGTCGGGATGAATGCCCCATAACCCCAATAGTGGGTTTTGTTTGGGCATGTCCCTCGTTTTCCTGAAAAAGAGATTTTTCCCGGGGAAAATGGTACTTTCTCAGCACAATGCATACAATTTGTCAATTCGTAAAAACTGAGGGGTTTTCAACGGGGTTCAATACCCGTAAGTGATCGGGATGAATGCCCTATAACCTCATATGCGTTATGTTTGGACATGTCGTCGTTTTCCCTTAAAACGACTTTCCCCGGGGAAAATTGTACTTTCTCAGCCAATGCATACTAATTAGTCAATTAAAAAAACTGGGGGTTGTCAACGGGGTTTTAAAACCCCGTAAATATCGGGATGAATGCCTATAACCTCATATAGTGTTTTTGTTTGGGCATGTCGTCGTTTTCCCTTAAAAAAAGAGCATTTCCCGGAAAAAATTGTATTTCTCACGCCAAACATACTAATTGTCAATTACGGAAAAAAAAATGGAGGTTGTCAAAAGGGTTCCTACATGTAATGATCGGGATGAATTTTACTATAACCTCATATTTGTCGTTTTTTGTTTGGACATGTCGCGTTTTCCCCTTAAAAAGAGCATTTCCCGGGGATATGGGAATTTCTCACGCACAAGCATACTAATTATCAATTTCGTAAAAAAATGGAGGGTTTCAACGGGGTTCAATACCATGTAATGATCGGATGAATGCCACTATAACCTCATATTGGTTATGTTTAACTTCGCGTTTTCCCGAAAACGAGGGATTTCCCGGGAAAATTTTACTTTCTCACGCACAAACATATAATTTGTCAATTACGTAAAAAACTGGAGGGTTTCAACGGGGTTTTAATACATGTAATGAAACGGGATGAATCCCCTAAACCTCATTATGGGTTTGTTTGGGCATGTGTCGTTTTCCCCGAAAAACGAGCATTTCCCGGGAATATTGACTTTCTCACGCCAATGCTATAATTAGCAATTTCGTAAAAATGGAGGTTTTCAAAGGGGGTTTAAAAACCATTAATGATCGGGGTAAGCCATATAACCTTATATAGTGGTTTATGTTTGGACTGCGTGTTTTCCCCCAAAACGAGCATTTCCCGGGGATATGGTACTTTCTCAAAAGGGGGGGGGAAATGATATAATTAGTCAATTACTAAAAAAAGGGTTGCAACGGGTAACCCTCCATTAATGATCGGGATGAAGCCACTATAAAACCCGATTATGGTTTTGTTTGGACATGTTTGTCGTTTTCCCTGAAAACGAGCATTTCCCGGGGTATGGTACTTTCTCACGCACAAAGCATATTAAATTTTCAAAATTTCTAAAAAAAAAGGAGGTTGTCAAAGGGGTTCAATACCCTGAAGTGATCGGGGGAAAAGCACTAAACCTCTTATGGGTTTTGTTTGGACATGTCGTCGTTTTCCCTGAAAAAACATTTCCCGGGGATATGGTACTTTCTCACGCACAAGCTATTAATTGCAAATTACGTAAAAAACTGGGGTTGTCAAAAGGGGTTAATCCTTTAAGTGATCGGGATGAATGCCATATAACCTCATATAGTCTTTGTTTGTACTTCTCGTTTTCCCCTTAAAACGAGCTTTCCCCGGGAATATTGTACTTTCTCCGCACAATGATACAATTAGTCTATTCGTAAAAAACTGGAGGTTGTAACGGGGGTTTAATACCATGTAAGTGTCGGATGAATGCCCTAAACCTCATATAGTGGGGTTTTGTTTGGCTTCGTCGTTTTTTCCCCAAAAAAGAGCATTTCCCGGGGGTATGGTACTTTCCACGCCAAAGCATACTAAATTTGTCAAATTTCGTAAAAAAATGGGTTTTTCAAAGGGGGTTTAATACCATGTAGTGATCGGGGGAATGCCCTATAAACCCCATATAGTGGTTTGTTTTTAAAATGTCGTCGTTTTCCCCGAAAAAAAGCATTTCCCCGGGGGTATGGTACTTTTTCACGCAAAATCATACTAATTTTTCAATTACGTAAAAAACTGGAGGTTGTCAACGGGGGTTCAATCCCCTGTAAATGATCGGGGTGAAAAGCCACTATAACCTCAATATAGGGTTATTTTTGGACATGTCGTCGTTTTCCCGAAAAGAGCTTTCCCGGGGATATGGTACTTTCTCACGCACAAAGCTATTAATTTTCAATTACGTAAAAAAAATGGAGGTTGTCAACGGGGTTTAATACATGTAAAGGGTCGGGATGAATGCCACTATAACCTCATTAAATCGTTATTTTGAATGTCCCTCGTTTTTTTTTAAAACGAGCATTTTTCCCCCGGGAAAATTGTACTTTTCACCACAATGCATACTAATTAGCAATTACCTAAAAAAATGGAGGTTGTAACGGGTTTTAAACCCTGTAAGTGACGGGATGAATGCCACTATAAACCCTATGTGGGGTTTGTTTGGACAGTCGTCGTTTTCCTGAAAAAGAGCATTTCCCGGGATAGGTACTTTTTTCACCACAAAGCATACAATAGTCAATTACGTAAAAAACTGGAGGTTTCAAAGGGGTTCAAATTTCATGTAAATGATCGGGATGATGCCACTATAACCCGAAAAGTGTTATTTTGGCATTCGTCTTTTCCTTTAAAAAAGATTTCCCGGGGAAAAAATGCTTTTTGCGCACTTTAAATTTAATTAGTTAAATTCGTAAAAACGGAGGTTGTTAAAGGGTTCAATACCATGTTAGTGATCAGGATGATGCCCCAATAACCTCAATAGTAATTTTTTTTTGGACAAATCGTCGTTTTTTCCCTTAAAAAGATCATTTCCCGCAACATGTTCAATGATCATACCTTATTATATTTTATTTTCTTTCCCGGTATTTTTGCAATTTTTCGCCGTTTTTTGTTTGTGCACCGAAACGACTCTAAATTTTTTCGTGTCAATTAGTTTTTTCCCGATATTTTTTTCTCCCCTCTTCTCTCACGCAATTATTGGGATCCTAGCTCAGCATGCTTATACACCGGTAACTAGTTCTTTTCAGCGGAATCGGTGTTCCGCCCTGACGTTTGGGGGCCTGCACTCGTTTCACACATGATCCCGCTTTGACTTTTCCCCCCTTCGAGATATCGCGTTGTTTTTACGCCGGGAGATATTTTTTTTATATGTATTTAGGCCCCCACTTGTGAACTGTCAAAAAGTCGGTATTGACCACCTCTTCGTAGGGGGTTCGACCCTTGCCGCATGCTCCCCATTATTAAGTAGTTATGCTACTATTTAACATTGTATTAACGTTAATTGCTTTTACTTTTAGTAGGCCCTATTTAACTTATAATTACACCTCAAATATTGAATTCAGCACGGCAGTCACGGGACAACTGTCATGACGGAACGTAATCAGATCTCGACCGCAAGGAAATTGGTTCTCGACCTAGGTTTAGGGCCGTGGTGTACGTGGTCGGAAATGGTCTATTTTGCTCATTATTGATTGTTTTGCACCAAAATATGTAGGCCTATAAACTCTGGGTCGATTTCTGATTTTGATAATATTCGGCGAAGTTTAACATGGGATTTGCCGCGGTCGAGAATTGGTTACGTGGGCGGTCGAGAATAGGTTACGAAATAAAAGCCTAGGCCTAGGTCGAGAATTGATTCAATACAGCCTTCGATTGTTAGTTGATTCAACCAGAAGTATAAACACGAAGATACATTTTGGTACACTACCCTGAACAGCCTCAATTGCATTTGCCGGAACGTTTTGATACCTTCCCCAACTAGGGCCTATGTCGGAGATACAATGCTGAAATACAGTAAAACATAGAACAAATCATTGGCTAAGGACAAAAGGTGGTCGAGAACTGCATAGCTGACCTTAGTAGGGCGTAACTAACATCCTGAAAGTGATTTTAAGCATGTTTCAACCCAAGTTTTCGCCCAGAAAGAATGGTCTCACGCTCTCACCTCAACCAAATTTAATGTGTTGTCAGGTCCCTACCCAAACCGGTACTTTTTCGGTTGGTGAGGTCCAACTTTTAAACACTGTTTTTCTCCAATAAAAACAATAACAAACAACTTCAAATGATATATTATTAAAAAATTCACTAACATGTTTCATTTCATTTTGTTTTATAGTTAAATGTAGGCTATAAGTAGTGAGGTGTAACGCGGCCTAGACCTACCGTGCTGATATGTTGTAGGCCTACTCACTGCAAGTAACCTTAAACAAGAACATAGTAATCAAAAAATCAAAAATTGAATAATCACGTTTTTGCTGTTATATAGTAACAACAAAAAACTTCAAAACCTTTAACGTCTCTATTTTAAACAAAAGTCCTATTATGTTCAAAGTCCTTTATATTTAAAATAGCAATAGCGACGTTAAAGGTGTTGTAGGTGGAGTATTTAAGTGAAAAAGGTTGGTACTACTAAGTAGCCTACTAGGAAGCTAATGCTTTTTCAGGCGCGTTGTTGGATGAGCGTAATTTTTTTAAACTAAAAAATCGTAAAATTGTGATTTTTATAAGAAATAACTTTTTGATTGCGCTCAAATTTCACACGAATATATTAATCCATAAAATTTAGGTTCTGTGAAAAATTCATCACAGTCGAATAAAGAATGTAGGCCTAGGCCTAGGTGTTAAAAGTCGGAGAAAGTTTTTTAAAATTTAAAAAAAATCGTAAAATTGCGATTTTTATGAGAAATAATTTTTCAATTGCGCTAAAAAACGTGGCAGTCTTAGTTCAGAAATTTCAAAGGTCTTCAGAAAATTTCATTTG
>JAMZAV010014457.1:0-37248 GCA_024449915.1 Sweltsa coloradensis
AAAACGCCAACACTGACACTGTTCGATTCACATCGCGCAATTATATAGTATCTCATCCAGGGATGCATTCGTACCCGTGCGGGCCGGGGCGGCGCCTTATTGCTACTAAATTAGAGGCCAAGACGGCGCCCTGGCTGAGATTTTATGTACAACCAGGACGCACCTATAGGCTAACATGTGAAAAACTGAACTATGTATGCATATTTTTCAGCTGTTCTGTTTCTTACCCCTTCGCCCTTATACACTATTCAGAGATTATTCTAAATCTTTCCAGTGCTATCACAGAAATAAAGTGAATAAATCATCTTCGTTGTCAGATTAAATAGTTGAAAGTGTTGTATTATTTAACAATCCATACAATCTGAGCAGATGGCAGTAAAAATTACTTAATAAACAAAGGTGTTCACCTAATCGTGACGTCACATGCCCTATGCGGCGTTGCGCGGGAAAGAGTCAAGGTTCAACCAAAGATTATATTCAACTTTGTATCTCAATAGAATTGAGAATATTTACGTTTGATTGGTTTGAATTACGGCAACAATGTTTTTAAGTGATTAGTCCATATAGTCCGTAAACCCGCGCCCATATTTGGAGTAAAAATTCTTCCTACACCTAGATTCAGGCACTTATGGGAGGAGGAAGTAACAAAAGTGAACTGTGAGTGACTTTGAGCGTGTTTCAAGCAATCTTTTACCCATCTTCGTAACCCGACAAAATTGGAGTTAGTATAGGCCTAGGAACAAAATTCCCTGATGATTTTCTAGATGTGTTTTAAAAGTTTATAAAGGCTGGCCGTCTTAACTCGAAAACATCCGAAATCCAATGGCTGAGTGAAACATTTTATTTAGAATTTAAAAAAAATTAAAATAAAACAATGACTTTGTAGTGATGTTGCACTGGCGTGCATTTCATGAGTCTACAAAAGCGAGCTAACAGCAATGCTAGTCTGTCATCACCATCTCTATTCTCTAACATTTTCCTCCGTGCCCCTAGTAAGATGCAACCTTCAACTCTCAAGTGTCTAAAGGGTTGCCTAGCGAACGCAAGGTAGTTACACAAACCCGTTTCAAAAACATTATTTGAAAAGGAACAATGTTTCGGTGTTGTGACCCGTCCTGGATGGGTCGTAAGACCGAATGTTTCGGTGTTGTGGCACATACTGGATAGGTCGTAACACCGAAATGTTTCGGTGTTGTGACCCGTCCTGGATGGGTCGTAAGACCGAATCATTCGGCATTGCGGCGTCAAAGCTTTCGGTGTTGTGGAGATTGTGTGATGTGGGTATTCGGAGCAAAGTCACCCGTTTCGGTCTTATGGCCCATCTAGATAGGTCGTTCGTCACAATTTTGAAAAGTTGTGATGAACGACCCATCCTGCTAGTGCCACAACACCGAATTTTCGGTCTTGTGGCAATTGTGTGCTGTGGATACCTCTGTCGAAAATATTCGGTCTTGTGGCATAGTTTGTTTTTCGGTGCTGTGGGTATTGTGTGCAGTGGATATTCGGTGATGTGGCCCCGACCCGTTACGGAGGAGTGCTCGTTGCAGAGAGGGTCGGCAAGTATGGAGACGAAAAAAGTGAAAGAAGAAAATAAATATGAGTAAGGCTGTGTGAATGAAGAAAGGTGTGATACAAAGTTGCGCGAGAGCTCTCTTTGCAACACGCACCCCAACCGGCCAGAGCTCGCCCTTAGTTTTGGGGAATACACTACTCCCCTACTCACAGGCCAAACCACGGGAATGTATAGCGAGTTGAACTTTGAAGGCCCATCCGGTTGATTTTCGATTGGTTATTGACTCCTATTGTCCGGTTGATTTTCGATTGGGATTTTGGGATTTGAAATAGACATTGCATCACAATGCTTATTATAGTCTCTCTTATCTTGACCATCATATAGAAAAATTTGCAGGTTTAGGTAATGCGTCTGGATAAAAAACCGTGTTTTACGAGTGAGCAAAAGCTAGTTGTTTAAACAATTGGTTTTATGATTCTATAAGATAACCTTCATAATCCTCCCCGATCAGTACTCCCTCAGGATAGTCTAACAGTGTTACGAAATTTATTGATCAGAATGTATTGGTCGCCTGATCGGTGTTTTTCGTCGGCACCTACACTATAAATAATGTAAAATTATACCTTCATATTTTTAAATCGATATAAACGCTTCATACCTCGAACTGTGTGATACATGTAACATTGCTCAGAGTTCCGAGCTGCAGTTTCGAGCCGGTTGCTCCAAGTGAAATCCTAGTTTTGAGTATTTGAGCATCCAACCATGTCTTCAATAGATAACTCTGAATTCAACTTACCACCGCAAGGAAGGAGCTTGCTGAAAAACACTTTCGGAATGCTGTATTTTCAAGGTAACAATATACACAAATACTAGTTACGTTGTACTTTTATTATTGCATTTTTTACTAAAATTTTTCAATTTATAAAGTGTTGAAGTAGTAACAGTTAAAATGTACAAAACTGGAAGTAACTTCTAATTTTTTCTAAAAAACATTCTACCATCAGCAGACATTATTAAGTATTGTTTATTATTTCTCGTTATTAAATTTTACGATTTTTTTCGATTTTTTAAAAATTTCTTCGACTTATAACACCTACATGCTTTGTCCGATTGTAATGATTTTTTCACAGAACCTTAATTTAATGAATTGATATATTCGTGTAAAATTTTTGCGCAATCGAATAATTATTTCTTATGAAAATTTCAATATTACGATTTTTTCCTTTTTTAAATTACAATTAAGTAATTAAAAAAATTAAAAATTTAAGTCATTTTTTTAAAATTTGATTTAATTAAAAAAAAATCTACAACGAAGTATTGGCCATATTGGCAATGATGGTAGTGATATTATGTACCAGCGTGATGTCTTACTAGGAAAACGCTTAAGTCCCGCCGCGTTGTTGGATGAGCGTAATTGGTGTATTGAGCTGCCATGTGTTATGCGGATTTTCTGTTGTTCTGTGAAAAAATCATTACTAAGTTGAAGATTTTTTAAAAATTAATTTAAATTAAATAAAAAATAAACTTTAATCTTAATTTTTTTTAATTAATCATAATTTTAAAAAAGAAAAAAAATCGTAAAATTGTGATTTTCATAAGAAATAATTATTCGATTGCGCCCAAATTTCACACGAATATATAAATTCATAAAATTAAGGTTCTGTGAAAAAAACATTACAATCGGATCAAGCATGTAGGTGTTATTGGATGAGCGTAGCGAGCGAAGCGAAGATTCCATTCCACTACACTGGAAAAAAAAATCCGGAATGTTTTTTTTCTTTTTTTTTCTTCTGTATTTTTGTGTGTTTGTCAGCACGATTCCGGCTAAACCGATACTCCATTTGCGATGAAATTTTATGGAGGTCTTCGAAATCTTTGAACTTAGAATTGCCACGTTTTTGAGCGCCATTAAAAAATTATTACTCATGAAAATCGCAATTTTACGATTTTTTTCGATTTTTTGAAAATTTATTTTACTTATAACACCTACATGCTTTATCCGATTTAAATGATTTTTTCAAAGAACCTTAATTTTATGAATTAAGATATCCGTGTGAAATTTGAGCGCAATCGAAAAATTATTTCTTATAAAAATCGCAATTTTTCGTTTTTTTTTAAAATTAGTACGATTAATTAAAAAAATTAAATACCTAAGTTTATATTTAATTTATTTTAATTTAATTTTAAAATATCTTGAACTTAGTAATAATTTTTTCACAAAACAACAGAAAATCCGCATAACACATGGCAGCTCAATGCACCAATTACGCTCATCCAACAACGCGGCGGGACTTAAGCGTTTTCCTAGTAATATGACACGCGTGTTAAGCATTTCCTTTTCGCTCGGCCGACTGACACCACAGTTGTTTACAATTTCGGATAGTTGTCAAGGATGCGGAAACTTAGGGCGCTACCGAAACACTTTTCCATAATATTTTTAAAATAATACAAAAAACGAACAACAAACAAAAAACCTGTTTTTTTGGATTTTCTTAAAATGTCTGAAATTTACCACATTCGTGGATTAATCCTGGCCCTGATAACATAAAATATTTAAAATCTACGATTGTAGATGTCAATGTATGCTTTATTGACATCTATGTAAAGTCGGATGTACGTCGGATTCATCCTGGCCGAGCGAGTAGCTATGTGCCATCTGCCAGTGCCGAATGTGTCCCATTCCATCACGTGTTTTAACAATGTAACAAAATAAAATATTCAGTACATTGTGAGTCGAGTGGACGACTGAATCATCTGTAAACTCGTAATACCATTGATACTAGGAAAACGCTTAAGTCCCGCCGCGTTGTTGGATGAGCGTAATTGGTGAATTGAGCT
Organism: Sweltsa coloradensis; assembly: GCA_024449915.1. NCBI lineage: Eukaryota > Metazoa > Arthropoda > Insecta > Plecoptera > Chloroperlidae > Sweltsa > Sweltsa coloradensis. The sequence continues at coordinate 4,352 of JAMZAV010014457.1, forward strand.
GCCATGTGTTTTGCGGATTTTCTGTTGTTCTGTGAAAAAATCAGAACTTTGTTGAAATTTTTTTTAAATTAAATCAAATTAAATAAAAAATTAACTTTTTTTAAATTAATCGTAATTTTAAAAAAGGAAAAAATCGTAATATTGAAATTTTCTTAAGAAATAATTATTCGATTACGCACAAATTTTACACGAATATTAATTCTTAAAATTAAGGTTCTGTGAAAAAATCATTATAATCGGATAAAGCATGTAGGTGTTATAAGTCGAAGAAATTTTTTAAAAATCGAAAAAAATCGTAAAATTGCGATTTTCATGAGAAATTATTTTTCGATTGCGCTCAAAAACGTGGCAGTTCTTAGTTCAGAGATTTCGAAGGCCTCCATAAAATTTCATCGCAATCGGAGTATCGGTTTAGCCGGAATCGTGTTAACAGACAGACAAAAATACAGAAAAAAAAAAAAAAAAACATTCCGGATTTTTTTCTCCAGTGTAGTGAAATGGAATCTTCGCTTCGCTCGCTACGCTCGCTACGCTCATCCAATAACCATCCTTAGGATGGTTATATACTCAAAGGTAATACAGTTGAGTTTTTGGAACGTTCTGAACGTAATGAAGACTAATAATTCACTACCATGGGAAAATTAGCTCAGGTCCGGTTTTTAGTTTTGTATGTTCACTCCCTAATAAATGGTTACTCCAATTTTAAATATGTGTCATATATAGAGATAGCCCAAACAATAATATTATTAGGACTATATTAATTTAGAAAAAATAACAATTTAAAAAAATAAATGCGTAGGCCGGTATGATACTATGATAGTAGTATGATAGTATACACTTTGAAATAAAGTGTGTATTATTCTTGATGCACAGCCACGAAACGTTGCATATCGATCACATAATAATAGTAGGTATTTTCGTGTAATGTGCCTGTCGCTCGATTTTTGTGCCGATATAGATTATTTGGTTTTATAATGTGTGTTATTACTAACACTAGGAAAACGCTAAAGTCCCGCCGCGTTGATGGATGAGCTTTTTAAAGTTTTTAGTTTGCGTGGGATATCTTTACTTTTGCAAGTGCTTTGTTTTGCTGCCTACGCATTGTAGGCGATTGTTGTCAAGTTTCTATTGTTTCTTGTCAATTGGTATTATTTACCGTAAAAACTTATATTAAAAGCTTTATTTCTATGGATTCTGGCTTACTTTTTCAACTTTTTCTTTCAAAAGGTACTACATCACCATATCCTTAATGTCCATGTATAATACTAGGAAAACGCTTAAGTCCCGCCGCGTTGTTGGATGAGCGTAATTGGTGCATTGGTGCATTGCATTGGTGCAAAAACGTGGCAGTTCTAAGTTCAAAGATTTCGAAGGCCTCCATAAAATTTCATCGCAAACGGAGTATTGGTTTAGCCGGAATCGTGCTGACAAACACACAAAAATACAGGAAAAAAAAGAAAGAAGGAAAAAAAAAAACATTCCGGATTTTTTTCTCCAGTGTAGTGAAATGGAATCTTCGCTTCGCTCGCTACGCTCATCCAATAATATGAACGTTGTAGCCCCACCCGTTTGGTCAGAATTGGCCCAAATGGCACGAAAATTTCGCACAAAAAATCAAAAAACTTATATTAAAAGCTTTATTTCTATAGATTCTGGCAAACTTTTTCAACTTTTTCTTTCAGAAAGCAATACATCACCATTACCTTAATGTCCATGTGAAATATGAACGTTGTAGCCCCACCCGTTTGGTCAGAATCGGCCCAAATGTCACGAAAATATCGCACTAAAAATCGAAAAAAATCGTAAAAGTACGATATTTATGAGAAATATTTCTTCGATTGTACCCAAAAACGTAGCAAGTCTAAGTTCAGAGATTTCGAAGGTCCCCTCCAATTTTCATCAAGATCGGATATGCCGTTTGCCCGGTAGAGAGCGAACAAACAGACAAAAAAAAAACAAAAAACACCCGAGCTAAATTTTTTGGGGGGTCGGTGAAATTGAAGTCTTCGCTTCGCTCATCCAATAATGTGAAAATGCCCGGTGCCCAATTTTCACGCCTCTATCTTGGAAAATATGGCGACTAACGTGATTTTTACTAATCATTTAATTGTAAAAAAATACTCGATCGATATTTTTTAAACTGTACAATAATATTACTTGGAACATGCTTAATTTTAATAAAAATAAAAAGTGCTCAATATTTCACATATAAAGGGTCAAACATACAAAATAGTGCGCGCATGTTGGCTCAATTTTGATACTGAGATATTTACTACATAACATAACAATGGCATTGTTCAAAAACAATGTTTCTGAAAGTAAAATCTACATAATTTAACCCTTGAAATATTGCACATTTCAGATTTTCTGTAACATAAAAATTGAATCATCGAGAGCGAAGATTTATTGCTCGATGCGCGCCCGGGCGCGCTGCACCGAGGGAAGCGATATATTAATTGCTTACCTATTTATGAAAAAAATCTTGAAAAAGTTGTACATAAACAATTACTACACTATTTTGAAAGCAAATAATCTTTTTTTATAAAAAACAATCACTCGTGTGAAACCTCCTTACAACTTGCCTTAAAAAATGGCTTTATGATAAAGATAAGGCCCTGTCAACTGTGTAGTGTTTTTAGACTTCAATAGGGCATTTGAGACAATTAATAGAGACATTTTGTTACAGAAATAAAAACTTTATGGTATTAAAGATATTGCATATGATTGGTTTGTTACCTATTTAGAAAACAAGAGTCAACATACAGTTGTTGGTGAGCTATCATCAGAGGAAAAGGAAAACGGTTACGGAGTACCTCAGGGATCCGTTCTCGGACCATTACTTTTTATAATTTACATTTGTGATATGTAAAATTGTGTTGAATTGATATTTCTTAATTTCTTTGCTGATGACACCCTTATTTCGTACTCTTCAAAAGATGTCCTCTATGTGATTCAAATTAAACTGTACAAATGGCTGCTAGTTAATAAGCTAAAACTAAATACAATGCAATCAAAATGTATGATAATACTAGGTAACAGCAATAGTGTGATTGCACGTGAGGAAGTTGAACAGTCAATCAGTATCAATCCAATACTGATTAATGGAGAACAATTAATAGAATTAGTATATGAAATTAAATATCTAGGATGTATTATTGATCACAAGTAGACGTTCAATAGTCATGCTAACTATATGATAAATAAAATTAGTAAAAAATAGGATTTATGTCTAGGATAAGTGAACATTTATCAAGTTGGTCGCTAAATTATTGATCTATGATACAATAATCCGTCCACATTTTGAATATTGGTGTATTATAATGTTTAAACGAGGGAGCGGAGCGACCGAGTGTCTCCATTCAACTCGAACGGCTCTGATTCTGTGATTCTGTCTGTCTGTCTGTACGTCGAAAATCAGCCGAACCGCTGAACAGATTGGGCTGAAATTTTAAACAGACATCCGGTACGAGTTTACTGAGAACTGCTAACAAAATCAGCTAGATTCATTGCGATTTAATCCCACAATAAATAAAAATGTGATTTTTAAAATATCGATAGCCTTTGTTTAGTAGCAGCTAGTGGGACGATAGGTACGTGGCTTGCATTGCCTATTGGTAAGCATTTAGACTACCGCACGGAGGGTTGGGGTTCGATACCCGTTTGCTCGAACTTTTTTATATTTTTAAACCCACATATTATTTTTGAGGGGTGTTAAATGGGAAATAAAAATTAGGTGATTTTGTTTTATCTTGGAAGTTTGTTAATGTTTCACGCTAATACGTTTTGACCATGATTCACATTTTAAATGTTTAATTTAAATAACAAGGGAAACGCCAAAGTCGTTGTTATACGAGTGAGTGAGTCATGTGTTGAGTACCCGGTATCATTTCCCATACTGGGCTAGATCCAGCCTTAGGTATAGGGGAGGAAAGGGGATGTTCCCGGATACTCAACACTTGGCTCACTCACTCACTCGTTTAACAACGACTTTGGCGTTTCCCTAGTGTTTAAACGAGGGAGCGGAGCGACCGAGTGTCTCCATTCAACTCGAACGGTTCTCATTCTGTGATTCTGTCTGTCTATCTATCTGTCTGTCTGTCTGTACGTCGAAAATCAGCCGAACCGCTGAACAGATTGCGCTGAAATTTTAAACAGACATCCGGTACGAAAATTTTTGAGAACTGCTAACAAAATCAACTAGATCCATTGCGATTTAATCCTACAATAAATAAAAATGTGATTTTTTAAAATATCGATAGCATTTGTTTAGTAGCAGCTATCGGGACCACATCTACGTGGCTTGCATGGCCTAATGGTAAGCATTTAGCCTACCACACGGAAAGGGTTGGGGTTTCGATCCCCGTTAGCTCGAACTTTTTTTTATTTTTTACACCCACATATTATTTTTGGGGGGTGTTAAATTGGAAATAAAAATTAGGTGATTTTGTTATTTTGGGAAAATTTTAATGTTTCACGCAAATACGTTTTGAACACGATTCGCATTTCAATTGTTCAATTTAAAATATCTAGGGAAAAACGCCAAAGTCGTTGTTAAACGAGTGAGTGAGCCATGTGTTGATGTACCCGGTATCATTCCTCATAACTGGGCTAGATCCTTAGGTATAGGGGAGGAAAGGGGATGTTCCCGGGTACTCAACACTTGGCTCACTCACTCACTCGTTTAACAACGACTTTGGCGTTTCCCTAGTATATTTTAATGAAAGGGAAAAATATGCATTGCAATATTTGTAGAATAAAGCTATGAGAGTAATATTAAATTGTATTAGGTAAACTATGCTAAGAACATTGAATTGGATGTGTGTCAGGCAGAAGCTTCATTACGATGTTCTGGTATTTATATTTAAACTAAAGAATGATTGTTTGCCTGCATATTTTAACGAGTTCAAATGATATGCTAATAATGTACATGAACATAAAAAAAAGGTCAACAAAAAATTTTAATGTTAAATATGTGAAAAAAAGTTGCAACTCAAAATTTTATGCTGGATTAAGAATGTTTGATAAATTTACCAAAAGTATAAAAAAAAAAAACATGGCAAAATTTAAATCTGAATATATAACATATGTATTGTTACCAACCGTTACAATTAGAAAGAGTTACTACAAAATGAAAAGTATGAAATGTATTGTAATGTATGTAACAGCTGATGATGGTAAATAAATATTTGAATATGAATATGAGTAGAGACGGCCTTGGCTGCACGGTCCCCCGTCCCATGGTACAAGGATATCTCTGTGTGGCTAAAATATCATTGGATCATGCCTCCGTCCCCCAACACGCACAGGCAGAACTTCGTCGCAAGCTGCGCGCGGCTATATATTTAAAAAAATGTAAATGCACTGTAATCTGTACTTCGTTTCATATCGCTCGATTTTCGTGTCGGGAAATTGACTTATTGTCGTAAACTGTGTCACGTGTGTTATTAACAACCTTATGTGAAAATGCTAAGTGCCAATTTTTCACGTTGCCATTTCGGAATATAAAAGTGCCAAAGAAAAGATTGAAAAATAAAATGATTATGATAATTTTATGAAATTATGCAAAAAAATTGGGTTCTTGAAAATTTTTTCTTTAAAATTTATTTTGGGGGTGTTTAATTTGGATGCGGGGGCCCCCTCGTTGTTGCCCCAAAAAACCCTGAAATATTTTTCCCAAAGGGCTATTTATTTCGTTTGTGAAACCCCTGATTAACCCAATTGAAATATTAATAATTTCAACACGTTTCTTTTAAATTTTTCTTAAAAAAATTTAAAACCCCCCCTAATTTAAAAACCTTTATTGTTAGGAAATTTAATAATTAACTTAAAATATTCCTTCTTTTTTTTTAAAATTTTTAAAGAAAATTTTACCCTTTTAAAAACCAAAATTGATTTAAAAACCAAAAATTTATTTTGGGTTTCTTTTTCAGTTCCCTTTGAATGGGGTAAAAATTTTCCTGAAAGAATTTTTTTCCAAAATTTGACCCAAAATTTTATTTTCTTTTAATCTCAAAAGTTTCCAAACCACTGTATAAATTTGGGGGGTTGTTTTCCCACCTTTTAATAAAGCCCCCGGGTTTGTTTTAAGAAAGGGGAAGCTGTTTTTCAAAAATTTTCCCCTAATTTTTTTTTAAAACATAAAGGGGGGCCGGGAAACACCTTAAAAATTCTGGGGAATTTTCCCCCAAAAACCAAATTTTTCCAAAAAATTTTAAATTTTAAAAAGGGTTTCTTTAAAAATTGAAATTTTCCCCCCTTTTTTCAGTTTTGGGTTTCAAAAGGTTTTTGTGGGGGTTTTTTGAAAAAAAGGGGGCAGAGGTCTTACCCAAAAACCCTTTCCCCCTTTTCGGAAATTTTTCCCAGCCCCCTTTTTTAAAAAACGGGCACTCTTTGGAAGCCAAGGCCCCTTTTTGAAGGGGAAATAATTTCAACCCCCTTTTTAACCCAAAAGGGGGGGGTTTTTTCCTTTCCGGGCCCCCCAAATTTTTTTACCAATTTTTAAAACCCCGGAAAAAACCCCGGTATGTGGTTTTTGTAAAAAAAAAAATACGGGATTTGCAATTTTGGGGGTTTTAAAAAATGGCCAAAATTTCTTTTCCCTCCGGGGTGGGGTTGGTTAGTTTTGGGGGGGGAATTTGGGGGGGGGGGGTTTTTTTCCCCCCCGAGAGGCCCCGGAGCTAAGGGGAAAACAGGAACCCGGAACTTGGAATTGGGGGGTTTTCAGCAAATTTTCCCCAAAAAACCCTTTCCCCAAAAATTTTCCCCTTTAAACCCCCTTAAAAATTAAAAGAAGTGGCCTAAAAACCAAAAAAAAAAATTTGGGAAAAAAGTTTTTTGTTTTTTAAAAAGGCCCTTTAAAAAACCCAAAATTTTTCCCCCCCTTTGGTTTTTTTTTTTTCCCAAAGAACGGGCCTTACAGAAAAACCCAAGGTTTACATCTTGAATTGAAATTGGCCCAAATAATTGAAAAATATTCCGCCGGGGGAAACCCATATTCCCCCCCCAACCCCCCCTAAAATTAAAATTAAATTTTCAAAACCTAAAAAATTGGTTTTTTAAAATTCAAATTGTTTTTAAAAAATTAGTTTTAATGGTTTTTTAAACCCAATGGGGCCCAAATTTCCCTTAAAAACCACATTTTTTAAACCCCCCTCCCAAATTTTTTTTATTTATTTTTACCAAAATTTCCAGTTTTCCCCAAGAAGGCCCCTAAGGATTTTATCACTTTAAATTTGCATAGGGTACTAAATTGAAAAAAAAATTTCCCGAGAGGCAAGCAAATTTTCCACCCCCCCAAACCCCCCCCAAAAAAGGGGAAAAATTCAAAACTTTTAACCCCAAAAATTGGTTTTTTAATTCAAATAAGAAAATTTATTTTTTAAAATGTGTTTTAACCCAATGGGGCCTCCTTCTCTTTTCCCCTAAACCACTTTTTTTCAAACCAAACCCATCCCTAAAATATTTAAATTTTATTTCCCCTTGTTTTCCCAAGCATTCACCATAAAGGGCACCAAAATGAGTTACCCACATAAAATTTTGGGCCATGATGGTCCTAATAATAAAAAACATAAAAACCCGGGCCAGGAGGCAAAAAAAATTTTCACCCCCACTTTTTCCCTACCACCCTTAACTTTGGGAAAAACTATAGGCCCATTTTTTAAAATAAAAAATTTTTAAAATTTTTTTTTTTTTTTTTGCGTTTTAAAATTATGCGTCAATGTTTTTTTTTCCGGGCAACAAATCAAAACACACAAAACCCCCAAACTTTTTTAAAACCATAGGCTTTAATAAAAAATTGTATATTGCCAACAAACAGTTTAAAAACCCCAAAAACAAAAGATGGTTTTTTTGGGTTTAAACAACTTTTTTAAAAGGCACTGCATCCACCTTTACCTTTTTTCACGTTTGGGTTTATGAAAAAAACAACAAAAAAGTAAATTTTCCCCCAAAAAATACAAAAATTTGAAAAAAAAAAAAAAACGGCACCCAAAACTCCCCTTCCAAAGTTTTCGGCTGGAATGCTGGAGATATAAAAATTGAGCCAAGCTTTTATTTTTTCTCCCTATTTTCCCCGAAATTGAAAAGAAGTAAGATCTTTTCGCCTGTTGACGACGCCAAGTAAAAACCCTTTTTCGTGGAAAAAAAAAAAGAAAAATTTTTTAAAACCCCCAAAATCAAAAAAAAAATTACTTGGCTATTGTTTTTGGTAAGGACTCTAAAAGTCAAGGGCCCAAAAGGTAATTTGTTTAGGGTTTTTGGGTTTAAACCTTTTTATTTTTTAAACCACAAAAATTTTTTTGGTTTTGGGGCGCTCGTCAACGGGCCCGAAAGTTTTAAAAATTCTTTTAAAATGCAAAAACTGGGAGAAAGAAAAAAATTGTTTGGGCTAAAATTCTATATCTCACAGCATTCCAGCCGAAGAGGGAAGGAGAGTTGGCTGCCTTTTTTTTTTTTTAAAATTTTTTTTGTTTTTTGGGGTATATTTCCGACCCCCTACCTACTTAGATGGGGGGCGGTGAAAATTGGGGCACCTGGCTTTTCACAAAAGGGTTTAATTTAAAAACCCACACACTATTAAATAAATTTTTCGGAAAAAACGAGGGGGGGGGGGAGACACGAAAGCCCAAACAAAAACCCTTTCCCCAGAGGAAAAATCCACCCAAAAGCAAAAGGGGGCACGTTTTCTGCAAAACTGCATGCAGGTGTAAAAATTATTTTTGAATTTTAAAAAACAAAAAACGTAATTGATCCCATTTTTTGTTGTTTTCTTCCCATTAGTTTTTTCATTTTCATTTTTTCACTTTTCAGGTTTAGGCTAAAAGGACGATAACGGATTCGGAGCTCCTCGTTTCTATCCTCGGGGGTTTCCCCAACCCTGCCTAAAAATTCTTTATTTTCGTTTGGGCAGTAAAATTCTTTCGGGTCTCTACTTGTGGCCGTGATTTCTTTTAGTTTTACTTGCTTTTTTGTTCCCCCACCAAGGGGAATATTTACTTGAACTGGAAATTAAATTTTGGGCAATTCATGGAAAACTTTTACTTAATTTTTTTTTTAAATAAGATGATCACTGGTAAAAATTTTCCTTAAATCCATAATGGGAATCACATGAAAAAAAATTTATACAAAGTTTTTGGAAGAAAGTTAAGGCTGCCCAAAACTTGAAAATCAAGAGGAAGACAAAAACCATAAATGGGATGTTTTTCCTTTATGTGAAAAAATCGAATGGTATGGGGGAAATTTTGGCCCGCAATAATTCGGGGCCCAATAATTTGCTTACCCATTTTCGAGTTACTGCCGAAGGGGACGACTGATGTTAAAGGAATGAACGTACGGGACTTTTAAAATACAAAAAAACTACTTTTTTGGGGTTTTGTCCCCGACCCAATATAAAAGAAAAACCCCCCCCCCCCCTTTCGGAGAAAGGAGACCCATAATTGATAGTTTGATGGGAAATTTCCACTTTTTTGGCCGGGGGGCCCAGTGGTGGGTGCGGGGAAAAGGGGTGCTCAAAGGGTCAAATTTTTGGGCTGAATTTTTTTAACGGTTTTTATTTTTAAAGGGAAAAAACCGTTTAACAAAATCCATTTTTTTTGTTTTGTGAAATAGAAAAAAATAGAATTTCACGACATTTTTATTTTTTAAAATGTCCCATAAAAAATTTTTTTTTCCCTTTTAAAAAAAAAGAAGTCAAAAGGGCCCCCTTAATTGCCCTTTTTTGGTAAAAATTAAATTATATTCTAAAAAAAAGGGTTATTATTTTGGGTAAAAATCCATTTGTTATCCATTTGGCGAGTGGTGGATCCGGGGTACAGGGGTGCCTAAATGGAAATTTGTAAGGGTTTAATTTTTCCCAAACCGTAGGATTTTTTTCTGGGGCCAAAAAGGTTTTCCCCCAAAAATCTAATTTGATTTTTTTAAATTTCGTGAAGGGAAATTAAAAAAGAAATTTTATCCACATTTTATTTTCTTGCAAAAATGTTTTTTTTTTTTTTTTCAAAAAAAGAAGTCAAAATGGGCCCCAAATTGCCCCATTTTTGAAAAACTTTTTTTATAAAAACGGGGGTTTCTTTTGGAGTGGGAAACCCAATTTTTCCCAAATTGTCCAGTGGTTTTCACCCTGGTTTTTTGGAAATTTCTTGAGATAATAAGGGGAGCCCGCAAAATTTTTAAAAGTTTGCCTATTTCGTCCAGCGAGGTTCCAAGGGTAAAAATTGTTTGGAGTGATTTATATTGCAAAAGGGTTTTCCCTAAATATGATAAAAAAGGCCCAAATTTAATTTTCCCTTTAAGTCTTTAAAAATAAGATTTGCCTTTTTTTGTTTTATAAAAGGGCCTTTTGGGGGGAAACGCTGGCCCAAAAATGTACCTAAACATTTTTTGAAAAATTTATTTGTGATATTTGTCATGCAAATTTTTATAGGGTTATCAGTACCCTGGTTACAGCATTTTTGGAAAATTTTTGAGTTTTTGGCCCACATACTTTAAAATAACCCAATATCTTTTTTAAAAATTTTAACGGGGTGGTACCCTTTTACGTTTCACAAAAATGCCTTTAAAAACGAAATAATTTTAAATTACACGAAAAACAATCCCAATTTAAGACTTATGTTGGCAGGGAAAAAACCATGATAGCTTTTGCGGTTTCCCGTTTTCCCTTTTTTTTTTGAAAAAGCATTTGAAATTTTGTGTAACAAACTTCAAAAACTTTCGAAAAATCTGAAAAGGAACCCTAAAAATGCTGCGCATTTTTTCAAAGAAAAGGGAGATAATTTTCCCAAACGCCCCAATTTGAAGAAATGAGCGAGGGGGTCCACGAAAAAAAAGGGCAAAGCCTTTGATTTATTACACGAACGCCCGGGGTTTTTAAATATTTTAAACTTTTTAAAGGGGGGCCGAGCATGCACCCTTGATCAACCCCCAGGCCACCCCAAATGCAATATACCTGAAATCTTTGTTTTTTGTTCAAAAACAGGGGGGAAAAATATCCATTTTAACCAAATCTAAGAAATGGGGTCTAAAAGAATTCCACGAACAGATTTTTCAATCAGAAATTTTTTCCAAAAAAAAAAGTTTTCCCGACCCCAGGGGGGTAACGACTTTTGTAAGGCCCCGAGCATGCACCCTTGTAACACTAACCCCCGTCCAAAATGCAACATCCCGGTTTTATCCCAGAAAAAAAATTTTGAAAAAAAATTTTTAATAGAACGGGAAAAGTTATCCAAAAAGGGCCCCCAAAATTCGCAAAAACATTTTTTTGGGTACAAAAATATAGTAAAAAGATCAAAGGGGGAATAAAAAATTTGGATAAAAGGGGGAAAGGGAAATTTTGGAGAAGCCTTTTGAAAACCTTAGCTAATGAAATAAAAGCATCGGTTTTGTTTTCCCACTTTTAAAATCTTCGGAAGCCTTCTAATAGTAAAAAATTTCCCGCATGATTTAAAATTTTTAAAAAGGAAAAATTTTTGTCCCTCTGAAAGGGGGCACTTATTCATACATTTAAAGGGACCTTTTGGCCCTTTTTGTTTTTGTAAATGGCATTTCGAGCCCGATAAAAAATTTGCCCCTTTTTAAACCCAAAATTTTAAAAGGCTTGCCGCATGCATATTCAAATTAAATTTTAGAATGAATATAGGAATACTTTTTGGGAATGAAATTTTTTTGTACTTTTTTAAAAAAACCAAAGAAAAAAAAAAAATTTAAAAAATAAATTATTTTTATAGAAAAATTATCTTTTAGATTTATACCCCGGGGACAGTGATTTCTCCCCAAAATTTTTAAAAAAAAAAAATATTTTCCCCATGTATAAGTTTTAATTAAAGGGGGTCCGAGGGCATTGAGCTACTTATTTTTTCCCAGTTTGTGACTTGGGGATCTGGCTTTATTTTTATGTCTTTGGATAGGATAAATTTTAAATCAAGGAATAACTCTTTTTTTATTTTAAAGATTTATTCAACGGAAATGTAAATTTTGTCACGCTGGCGGGCCGGGGAACTGACGTATGCTTGTTGACAGCCCCACAGATTAATAGGGCTTTCTTAAAAGGGTAAAATTTCCTTTTTTTTTTTTTTTAATCTAAATTTGGGCATTTTTTTTTTGGTTTTGGGAATTTGATTTATATTTAACTGGATATTTTTTTTGAAAAGCTTAAAGAAAAAATGGATGACAATCTTTCCCTTTTTAAATGGAAGAACTTGGGTGGATATAAAAAGGGATACTTTTTGGATAGAAATATTTTGAAGTAAAATAATTATTTGGATTTTAAAATCGGATACAAAAATTTTTTTGGGGTGAAAAAAATGGATAGGTTTACGAAACCGTTTTTGGATATTTTTTTGGGTTTGATTAATTAAAAAATTCATTGATTTTTTTAAACAAAAACCGCAATACCTTTTTTGGAAAAACTTTGGGAAATACAAAAGGTTTGCAAATTTTGGCGAAAAAAAAAAAATTGGGAATGCTAATTTGATACAAAAACTTTTTTTAACATGGGAGTTTTCATAAAGGACCCATGCGGGGGGCTCAGACCCGCATCTAGATATTCGTGGAACTTCCTGACTGTATTTCGGAAAAAAATTCGGGCTTTTTTTTAAGCTTATATTTTGTTTTCTGAATTTTTGTTTTTGTTCTAGGACATTAAAATTTTGTTCAAATATTTGTCCCCTCATATGTTAGCCATATTTATGTTAACTTTGTCGGTTTAGGACAGAAAAACCTTCCACCAAGTCGTAATTTAAACAATCTCTTCAATGTCTTTGGACAAATTTGACGGTTGTTTTTATTTAAAGGCATTTTTTAAAGTTTTTTGGGTTTTGAAGGGGCTGGGGGTGCTTTTCAAACCCCTTTTCCCCTATTTAGCCACTAGGGTACAAAAAATTTGAAAACTGTGCTCAAAAATTGGGGCCCTTTTGGTAAAAACCTTAATGCTCCCTCTTTATTTCCAACAGGCTGAAGAACTTGGAGCCAAAGATTTTGTCAAAATAGTAATCTGAGTCAGTTGGGGGTTTTGTTTTTTATCATCAACCCCCGGGAAACAGAAAAAGGGTAAGGTCGAGAAAACATCTCACTTTTTTAAAGGGAAAAATTCAAAATTTAAATTTAAGGGCCCTATATCAGTAAAGTTCTTTCTATAGCAATTGGGGAAATGGGGTTTTAAATTTTTTAAAATGCCCCCGAAAAAATGGATAAGTTAAGCGTTTTGTCTATAAAAGGGTACCCAAAAAAGTTTTAAAGGGTTTGGGTCTACGGGCTCTTTTAAAAAAAAATTTAAAAAGACATAGTTTTTCAATTAAAGATCAAATGACATTGCCAAAAATATTTTTTTTTTACTTTTGAATTTTTGGGGGTTTTTGGCCCGGAAGGGCCCAAATAGACGATTATAAATTTAAAAATGACGTGGGTTTTTAATGTTTCCCGCCCCATAAATTTTTTGGGTTTTGGAAAAGCAAAAATTTTTGTTTCCCCCCAAAAATTTTTAAAAAACTCTTGCTACAAACTGACATCCCCCCTTTAAAATTTTAGTATTTTTACCAAAGAAAAAAAAAAAATTTTTTATCGTCTAAAATATTAACAAAAATGATTTTTTCGGGACGTCAATTTTTAGATAAGAGTTTGTTTCAAAAGAAACACAAATGAGCCTTTTAACCCAGAAATTATGAACAGAATATTTCCTGGGGAAACCCCTCCCAAAACCACATATTTGGCTATATTGGTTTGTCTGCTCAACCCCCAAAAAAAAAATAAAAAAAAAGTTTTTGGGCCCCAAAGTCCCCGATGATCCTAATTGAAAAAATTTTTCCTTTTTTTTTGAAAACTAATATTTAGGAAAAATTTTAATTTTGGCCGATAGATTTACCAATTTAAAGCTTTTTTTTCATGCCGATGTCCCAAAATTTAAAGTCTGCGTAAAGATTAAACCCTGGAAAACGTAACGAGGGAGCCAATTATTGTTTCTAGAAGTCGCCCAAATTTTTTTTTTTTTATGAATTTAATTTAACGTAAAATAAAAAACCCGAGAAACCCTTTGTGGCCCGCTTTTTTAATTTTTACAGCTAAAGGGTCAACTTAGGAAAGGCAAGTAAACTCCTTTTCATTATCTTGATTCAGACCCTTTGGGTGTGGGAAAGCAATCTACGGGGCTGGGTTTGGTAGGGAAAATCCACTTCTTTCAAAAGGCCAAATGATGAAACATAAATTTGCCGATTTTCAAAAACTCAATTTTAGTTTAAAGCGCCAGGTTTTAATGCGCTCTCATTTGGGGAAATTTTTAGTGATGTGAGTTTTTGAAATCCCCATACATTTTGGTTAATTTTGTATTTTTTTTTTGGGACGAAACTTTCCCAAAGGCTCACTTTTTCGTCCTTACTGTTTGAATGAAATTACTGCTTTTTAATAAAATGATGTTGGGAAAGGGGCCCAATTAAAGAAAAAAGTTGGGTTTTAAAAACAATCGCAGGCATTTTTAAAAGTTTTTTTCCCTTTTATTTCAGGTTTTGAAAAAATTGGGTAAAAAACTGACAAAAAAGAAAAACCAATTTTTTAAGTTTAATAAAGGGCAACTGGTCGAGCAGAAAAAAAAGGATTTAAAAATTTTGCAACCTTCCGGTTTTTTGAGTTTTACAAAGGCAAAAGAAGGAAAGTTCAGAGGCAGGGTAGTAAAATTCAAAACCCAGCATTCGCCATTGACTTAGAAAACTTAAAAAAAAATTTTCGGGGGGCACCATAATTTTTTGGTTGAAGGGAAATTTAAAAATACAAAAAATTGAGAAAAATTATGTTTTAAAAAATTTCCAATTGGAAAATTACTTTCCGTCTCTTAAAAATGTTATAAAATTTTTAGATGCACATATTTAAATAATTTTAAAAATTCCCGGGCTAACTAAAAACCCTTTTATTTATTGGAGGTGATTATAGAAAAAAATCCTTTCCTTTTTAAGGGGAATTTTATAGATTTATTGTTTAAAAATCAATACTTCTCAAAGTTATGCAAAAAAATTTTTTAAAAAAAAATTCATAACAATAAATTTTTGTAAAACACCACAAAAATAACAGGAAACAAGTGGCATTTTTTTCAGCCCCAAATTTTCTCCATAGGCCTCCCAGTAAAATTTCGCAAAAAGTCACAAAAATTTTCACAATTTAAGTTTCGCGCAGCACAAAGTTTATTTGGGTTATAGTTTTGTCACTTGCAAAAAAACGAGAAAAATTATAAAAACCCCCTCTACAAAGAAAAATAATCACACACGATTAATCAAATCGCACTTTAATTGGGTTTCCTTCTTCGGATATAACAAAAAATTTTTCCCAAAAAACTATCACAAGCGGGGGTTTAAATAAAATTTGTGAAGGATATGAAGGGAAAAAAAAAATTTTAAGGGCCAACATTACATAATTTTACTGTTTTTTACTAGGGATCAGGGTTTTGCTACTCAAAAACTTAGTACTACTCCAATTATACTTTTCCCCATTTTTGGGTTTTTTACACGTTCTTTTAAATGACCCCCGAATTTTATACAACCAACTAGCCCAAACAAACAAAATTTCGAAATACCCGGCACCTCCACCAAAAGTACGGGAAAATTATGCATTTTTTGTGCAAAGTCGATATTTTGATATGAACTATTTTAGCTTACCGCGTACAAAATTTTTTCGATCTCAAATCGCGTTGGGAAAGACCTGGCACTTTCCCCCTTTACCAAACCCAAAATTAATTTAATTTCATACCCCACCCGGGCCCCCCCCAAAACTTTAAAAAAAAAATTTTTTTTTAATTTCGTTCCCTAACTCGGTTTAAAAGACAAATTTCTAATTTGTTACTAGTTCGGTATCAACTGAAACCGCGAATTGGAAATTGGTGCCCCTTCAATTAAAAATTTAGAGATTTAAGTGCAAACTGAAATTTTAAAAGGGGTTATTAACCCTTTTAAAAAAAAACGCGAAATTTTGTTTTTCCCCCATTTTTGACAAAATCAAGCTGTTGATTCCTGTAAACATTTAAGGGTTTGGGACGAAGCCCCTTCCGCATTTTGCTGAATGGGTTTAAAGGGAAGTAAAAACCCTTTTTAAAGTTAAAAGGTCGAAAAAAAACTCCAAACCAAAACTCCTTTTTTCATTGTCTGCGAATGTTGGTTTTGGGGCGTGAAAGGCTGTGATTGAGAACGTGACAAACTTTTGATCTATTTTTAAACCGTTATACCCAAAACCTCCAATCCCCCAATCACCCAGTTAAAAAGTTTTTTTGTGAAATTCAAAAATCTGAAAAGCCCAATTTGTTATCCTTGGTCATTTATCACACAAAACACGTTTTTTAAAAAACATTTATTTAATTTTTAAATTTAAATTTTGAAAAAAAGAAATTTTGTCTGAGGTCTGAATAATTTTTCAGTTTATCAGAAATTGTGGGAGAAATTTATACGAATTGGTTTGGGAAATTTTAAGGAAAAATAAAGACTATTTTTTTCAGGATATCCTTTAATTGGTGGAACGAAGCGCCCCCCCCCCCCCCCCCCCCCCCCCCCCACTCTCGCAGCGCTAGCGGGCACTTGGGAAAAAGTCAAATTCTGCGCCCAATCAAAAGCTCGTAACTTCCTTTTACTGAAATCGTTTAAATTTGGAAATTAAAAGTTAGGGGTTTTAATTATTCATTTAAAAATGAAAACGCAAAGTTTTAAAATTTTGGGGAAAATTTGGGGGAAATCCCTGAGCCCCCTCTCTAAACCCGGGGCAACTCGACAAAAGTACACGAAGGCAGGCCCACAGCAAGCGCTCCCCATCGGCAAATTTTCCCCGGGGGTATTTACGGTGGCTCATTTGGTAACCCTTTAAAGAAGATTAAAACAGAGAGCCGTTACAGGTTGACATGGAAACAAAATCCCACGTTTGGTTTTGGTAAGGTGAACCCGACGTACCGGTTTTTCCCCGGGACAGTACCGTTTTCAGAACAATTGTACCGGTGTACCGGGGGCGTCATTAAAAAAAGTATTTGTACCGGGTTTTCAATTTTTGGGGGGGAAGGTCCCCGTACCGTATTGTCCAAAATTTACCGTGTGGAAAAAATTTAAAGGGTTTTTCTTGAAAAAATTCATTCTCGAAAATACTAACAGTTAAAAACTTTAAATAAATTCTTTTCCACTTCCCCGGGTTATTCAATGAATTTTTTGGGGGAGGTTGCCGGGGAGCCTACTGCCTTTCAGTAAATTTTACCGAATTCGTACAATTGGTGGAGGTTTCCGGGGCGGGGGGGGGTGTGGTACCCTAAAAAAGAGGGTTATCTTTTATTTTTTGGCGTTACCCCCACCAACCCCGAATATCCATAAAACTTAAAACCCCAGTCTTTAGATACAAAATTTTTGCTCTTTTTGGAAGTTCTGAAATTTTTTTTTAAGGAAAAAATAAACAAATATTTTCACAATTAAATTTTGATAAACCCTACATTTTTATTAATATCCTTATACTTAATTAATGTTCTAGCCTAGCCCTAATAAAATTTGTGCTTTATCATTCCCAAAATTTTAAAAAAGTGGACTTTTAAAATAAAAGAGGTTTCTCTTTCCTTTTTTGGGGCCCCCCCTATAGACATTAAAAAAATAAAATTTCATTGAACATAATTTTTAAAAAAAAAAAAAAAAAAAATATATATAGCCAAAAAGATGCACTAAACATCACAATTTTCTTGTTTCATCAGCCTACCCCTATAAATATTGACAAAAAAGAAGTCTTTTCTGATGAAATTTCAAGCGTTTTAAAAAAATTTTTATCCACCTTTTGGGGGCCCGGGAGGGAAATTTTGGCCCCAAAGGGATTTTCTGCCGATCGTACGAAGCGAGAAACGAAGGGGAAAGTCAATTAATTTTCATAAAAAACAGGAGATTCGGCCTACACCCCCAAACTATAGGCGAGCTCGGGGGTCGAATTGGGCCCGCAACCCCCCCCCCCTTTCCCCCGACGACCCACCCCCCCCCGGACGCCCTACGACGAACAAAACGAACAAGAAAAGACGACCAAAGTGAGAAAACCCCCCTTCGGCCCCTTTTTCTGTGCCTTTGGGTCAGTGCCCCTTAAATTTCCCAAAAGGGACGCACCCTTAAGCCAAAAAAAAACCCAAAACTATTTAAAATTTTTAAAAAGTTGGGAGAATGAAGGTTTTTTTTTGTTTTTTTTCTTAATACGATTTGATTTTTGGATATAAAAATTTCGACGGGAAAACAAAAAGGGGAGACTATATTGGGAAAAAATTGAGTTTATTTATTTATTTTTTTATTTATTTAACGGACACAAATACAGCCATAGGCCATTTTTCATTTTTGGGATTGTAAACATAATAACATTACTAACAACTGATACTAACTTAAACTAAACATGATAAAAATAGGAAATTTCCCAAAAAAGAAAATTTCATTTTTTACATGAATAATGAATTAAGAAAAAGCACAGATAATTGAAATACACAACCCACGTAGTGTATTTTGTTTTTTCTGTTTGGGCATAGTAAAAACAGAAAGAAAAAAGATTAAAAAAAATTAAATAAAAATGAAAAATTAAATTGAAAAATTAAATAAGGCCTTTTAATAAGGGGTTTTTTTCGTTTTGTTAGAACTCGCGGTGGTTCCATAAATGTCTATGGGGGTGTGGCAAGGGGAACACTTTAGGGGAAGGGTTAAAACCCGGGAGAAGAGGGAAGGGGTTTGAAAGATTTAAAGGGGAGGAAAAGGTAAATGAAAAGTTGAGTCGATCCCGGTTAGGCGTGAGGTTTTTAAAGAAAAAAAACGACGCACAAATCAGAATTTATGATTTTTAGAGTTAGTACCAAAAAAAGAGCGAATTTTTATATTTTTTATAATAGGTAATTATGTATAAATTTAGTCCCCAAAATATTAAATTTAAATGTAAAGGTAAAATAAAGATTTTTTCTGCAAAAAAAATTTAAAAATAATAATTTTAAATTTAAAGTATCTAAATCAATTAATATATATGGTGAAACTCCCTTTAAAAAAATTTTTAGTGGGAAATTTTTTTTAAAAATCACAACAAAAATCGTTTGCATTCCTTTTTCTGTCGGGACAAAAAGGGGAAAAAGTAGTTTTTAGAGTTCTTCTGTGAGAGAAACTTTCCCCAACCGCAAATAAAAAGGGAAAGGGACTGCTCTACTGCCAATGTGCGATTTGATGCGAAACGAATGTGAACCTTTTCTTAAATTATTCCCAGGAATAAATGGGAAATAAAATCAATGGGGGAGGGGGAGGGGGAGAGCATTTGGGTTAAAAAATTTCTGGATTGTAATCTCGGGCCCCCAAAATTGAAATTTCGGGGCTCCTTTTATAAGATTAATTTACCCAAATTTTTATGACAAGTTTGAGACTACATTGACGGAAATCAAATCATTTAAAACTGAACACATTAGGAAAAACCCAAATTTCTTAAAAACTCTTAATTAAATAGATGAAGAAAGGGTTTTAATTATGCCTACTTAAAAATAAAAAGCGTTTTCTGGACATTTTTTTCCCAAAACCAATGTCAAAAGTGGGAAAGGGCCTTTTACAAGAAATTCCCCTTATTAAAAAGCAACGTTCCCCCTGAGAAAACCCTTTTTCATTGCGCTGGTGGAAAAGGAAAGGATCGTTTTAGGGTAGGAAGCGCTGTTCCAAATTTAAAAATTCTTACTTTGTAAGGAATGTTTCGAAAAAATAAAGGAACATACGCCCCCTAAAACTTTTAAAAATAAACCCAAGGGGGGGCAGGCCCCCACCTTTCTTTCAAGGGGTGGGGTTAAAACTAAAAATTTTAACTTGGAAGGAACAAAAGGAAACATTTTGAAAAAATTTTCCTTCCCTTTGGTTTAAAAAAAATTTCTAAATAAAAAAATGCAAAAGTAAAAATCACAAAAATTTTTCCAAATTTTAAATTTACCCCCAAAAAGAAAAAAAAAAACCCCTTAAAAATTTTTCGTGGGTGGTGTAGTTTACGATTTAAAATACTCCCAAAAATATTTTTTGAAAAACCAAATTTTAAGGGTTTTTTTGCCCATGGGCCACGCTCTGGCGATGGGGTCCCAGTGAAAAAAGGGGGTTATTTTGGGGCGGAAAAAAAAATTTGGGGGCCCAGGGAAAATTTAACTAATTAATAAATTTTAAACTAAAAACAAAACGTGTTTTTTTTACTTTTTCTAAAAAGAACCTGGGGGGAAAGGTTTTTACTTTTTCCTAAAAAAAGGCTTAATTTTGACCCTTTTATAAATTTTTTCCCCCGAGACCATGAAAAAGAAAACCAAATTTTTTTCCCCCCTTCCCCCTTGGTTAAAAATATAACCCAGGGGGGGAAAAAAAAGGCTAAAAAATTCTAAGATCGTAAAACTTTCATTTTGGAAGGCAAAATGGGGGAAGAAAAAATTTAAAATTTTTATTGAGCGTAAAAAAAAAAACCCAAAAGCCGAAACCCAAAAATTTCCAAATTTTAAAATTATCCAAAAAAAAAAATCCCCATTTTTTTTTTTCCCCTTCCCCTTTTTTTTTTTCGTATTTTTTTTTGGGTAAATTCCCCACCGGCCCAAAACCCACCCGTTTCCCATGAAATTTTATTATTGAAAAAAAACTTGGAATTGGGCCCCGGTTTTTAAAAAATTTAAAAATTAACTTTTAAAAAAACCCAATTTTTACATTTTTTCGTTTTTTTTTTATTTTCTTTTAAAACCAAAAATGCTTTTCCATTTTAAAAATTTTTCCGAAACCTTAATTTTTTTAAGGGGAACCGGGAAAACGAATAAAAATTATTTTTCATGGGAAAATATAAATTTGTGGGTTTTTTTTTTAAAACAATTTTTTCTTTAACCCTCTGCTTTATGATTTTAAAAAATTTTTTAAAACCTTTAAATTTAGTTAGTTAAACAGTTAATAACTTGTGGAGAACTTCAACTCTGAAATGCCTAATCGTTAGTCCTTGGTCATTTATCACACAAAACACGATTTTTAATTAACATTTATTTAATTTTCATTGAAATTATAAAATAAAGAAATTAGTCTGAGGTCTTTTAAAAATTTGCAGTTGACTCAGAAACTTGGGGTTAGAATATTATACGAATGGTTTGGAACTTTCAAT
Source organism: Sweltsa coloradensis (assembly GCA_024449915.1). Classification (NCBI taxonomy): domain Eukaryota; kingdom Metazoa; phylum Arthropoda; class Insecta; order Plecoptera; family Chloroperlidae; genus Sweltsa; species Sweltsa coloradensis. The sequence continues at coordinate 25,439 of JAMZAV010014457.1, forward strand.
GGACGAATACGACTATTTTCTCATGGATATCCTTAAGTGGTGGAACGAAGCGCCCCCCCCCCCCCCCCGGCCTTTCACTCTCCCCAGCGCTAGCGGACACTAATGGACAAGTCAAATTCTGCAGCTCCAATCACAGCTCGTATTTTCCGTTTACATGAAATCGTAATTTAGAAGTTAAATGTTATGTGTTTTAATTATTCATTCAAACTGAAAGCGCAAAGTTTTAACTTCGAGAAAGTTTGGGGAAGTCCCTGAGCACTCTCTACCGGAGAAACCTCGACACTAGTACACGAAGGCAGGCCCGACAGCAAGCGCTCTCATCGGCATTCTCGCGTGGCAGTCACGGTGGCTCAGTAGGTAGCATTAAATGAAGATAAAGCGAGAGCCGTTACAGGTTGACATGGAGCAACCCCACGTTTGTTTAGGTAAGGTGACCAGACTTTACCGGTTGACCGGTACAGTACCGTTTTCAGAACACTTGTACCGGTGTCCCGAGCGATCATTAAAAGACGTATTTGTACCGGTTTGCAATTTTGGAGGGGAAGTGTCCCCGTACCGTATCTGTCAACTGTACCGTGTGGAAGAATAAGGTTTTACTTAAAAAAATTTACACTTCTCTGATAAATCCCTAACAGTAAAAAACATTGAAATAGTTCTTCCATTCCAGGATTATTCAATGATTTGGTGGAGGTGCCGGGTAGCCTACTGCCTACAGTAAATTTGACCGAATTCGTACAATTGGTGGAGGTGCCGGGTCGCGCGTGAGTGTGGTAACGTAAAAGTAGTTATCTATTCTTGGCGTTACCTTACCAAACCCCTGAATATCCATATACTAACCTCATTCTTTAGATACAATTTGTGCTCTTTTTGGAAGTTCTGAACTTGTTTTAGCACAAATAATACAAATATGTCACTATAATGTTTGTATCAACATACATTTTCATGTAATATCACTTACTACTGAATTATATGTCATAGCCTAGCCCTAATAACATTTGTGCGTGATCATTCAAATTATCTAGAAATAGATTGTACTTTTAAATCAATTAGATGTTACTCTTTCACTTTTGGAGCCAACATATAGACATTAATAAATAAAATTAACATTGAACATAATTGTAAAAAAAAAAAAAAATGTATATATACCCAAAAACGATGCACTAAACATAACAAAATTATCTTGTTACATACAGCCGTACCCGTATGAAATATTGACAAATAAAGAAGTCTCTTTCTGATGAATATTTCAAGCTGTTTTAACAAATTTGTATCCACCTTCTGGGGCCAGGGTAGAATTTGGCCCAGGGTATTTCTCTGCCGATCGTACGAAGCGAGAAACGAGGCAAAGTCAATCTCGTAAATATCAGTAATAACAGGAGATTCGGCCTACACCCCGAAACTATAGGCGAGCTCTGGAGTCAAATTGGGTCAGCAACCCCCCCCCCTTCCCTCGACACCACCTTGACGACGCCTACGACGAACAAAACGAACAATGACAAAGACGACCAAAGTGAGAAACCCCCATTCGCCTCTTGTCTGTCCCTTTGGATCAGTGACGCTTAATTACCAACGGTTGACGCACCCTTAAGCCAAATAAACTAAAACTATTTAAATATATTAAACAGTTGGGGAGAATGAATGTTTTTATTGTTTTGTTCATAATTTACGATTTGATTTTAGGATATAAATTACGACGAATACAAAGGTGTAGACTATATAATGGAAAATATTGAGTTTATTTATTTATTTATTTATTTATTCAACTGGACAAAAAAACAGCCATAGGCCATTTTACATTGTGCCATTGTAAACATAATAACATTACTAACTAACCCTTAAATAACTTAAAAATAAAAATGATAACATAGGAAATACGAAAAAGAAATACATTTTACATGAATAATGAATGATACGTAATAGCACAGATAATAGAGTAACACAACCCACGTAGTGTATTCTGTTTTTCTGGGTCATAGTAAAAACAGAAAAAAGAAAGATTAAAAAAATTAACTAAAAATGAAAAATGAATTGAAAAATTAACAAGCCTGGCTAAAAGGGGGTTTTTCGTTAGTTATGAACTCGCGGTGGTTCGCATAAATGTCTATGGTGGGTGTGGCAAGTGAACACATGTAGGGGGAAGGGTTGCCGGTAGAAGAGGGAGCGTTTGAAAGATTTTCCCGGCGAGGAATAGGTAAATGAAATAGTTGAGTCGATCTGGTTAGGCGGGATGGTTTTTAAAGAAAAAAAACGACGCTAGCTAAATCTATGAATTGATGATTGTTTAGAGTTAGTACAAAATGAGCGAATTATATATTTTATATAATAGGTAAATTTTGTATAGTTGATGTCCCCAAAATATTAAATTAATTTTAAAGGTAAGTATGATTTTCTGCAATTAATAATAATAATTAATTAATGCATCTAAATGCTTAATTAATATATACTGTGAAACTCCATTTAAAAAAGTTTGAGTGGAACTTTATTTAAAAAATCACAACAATATCGTCGCATTCCTTAATCTGTCTGGGCACTGGAATGTAGTTTCTATAGAGTTCTGTTCTGTGAGAGATAACTGTCCGCAACCGCAATATACTAAGCAAGGTACGTGCTCTACTGCCAATGATGCTGATTTGATGCGAATCGAATGTGAACCTGTCTAACTTATTCCCTAGTAATAAATGGGAAATAAAATAAATGCGGGAGGGGGAGGGAGAGAGCATTGGATTCATACTTTCGTGGATTGTAATCTCGGCCAAATATTGAAATGCGGAGCTCCTTTGACTAAGATTAATTCAGCCCAACTTGTATGACAAGTAGAGACTACATTGACGGAAATCAAATCATAATACTGAACACATTAGGAAAACCAATTACATTAATAAACTCTCTAATTAAATATATGAAGAGGGTTTCAATTACTGCCTACGTAAAACATATAAAGTCGTTATCTGTGACATTTGTTTCCGCAGTACCAATGTCAAAAGTGAAGGCCTTGTACAAGAATTCTCTTATTAAAACGCAACGTTCCCGCTGAGAACCCTTTGCATTGCGCTGGTGGCAGAGGACGAGGATCGTTTCAGACTAGGAAGCGCTGTTCCAATAAGAATTCTTACATTCTGTAAGGAATGTTACGAAAGAATAGGAATACGCCATACACTTCAACAATGGGGAACCTAAGTGGGCTTTGTCCGGTTCTTTTCGGTCAGCGTGGTATAGGCGATTAACCCGTGCTAAATGTTTCGAAAGCGATAGCGCGAGAACCCCGACCACGAACCGGAATTATGTTCATACTGTAAAAAAACTATAATCTTTCCTCTTTGCGTGGTATACATAACTCTGCCTATCACAAATATTAATGACATTTGTTTTGAGTTGAAGTGAACTCTACATTTACATGTTGCCAAACCTTCCAATTTTCCTCATGAAAAAGCACGTAAAAACATTTTGTCCGGGCATCAGCATAACATTTGGTATTCGACTTGCTTTGTGGCTACTGTGATGTCACTGGTTGTACTAGATTATACATTACTAATAAAATACCCTTTCAATGTGCCAACAAAATCTTGAATGCGAAGTACATTTAGCAACCATGGACAAGCGCGTGGTATGCGAGGATGCCACAGCTGCACACAACGTGGATGCGCCTCGCTTAGGTTGCCGCTCAGTCAGAGTACATTTGCGACAGCGCGCAACATGGGTCCATTTAACTCATAATAGTTTGAATTTAGGAAGCGTCATCGAGCAAAGTAGAATGCCATCATCTTCTTTACAAAATTTATGCATCCTTGTGATTTTAAATTGGTTTAGATTTCTTTTCGCGAGTCAAAGATACGGCGAGTTACATTTTCGTACCCTGCTAATTCTTATGGGCCTGAGACCAGAGAGAACCAATTTCCTTCCCGCCTTCAAAACTTAGGTTCCCTATATATCACGCCGAGGTGGAGGGCAGGCTAAACACCAATTTCATCTCAAGATGCGTCAAAACTATTCTATTCTTGGAATGGAACAAAATGGAGAACATTTTGAAAATTTACCTTCACTTTAGAGCTTTAAAAAAAATAAAAAATAAAAAATGCAAAAAGTACATCACACAAATTCCGATTTCAACATTTATCTTCAAAAGAAAAGAAAAACATTAAAATCGTGTGTGTAGTTTACGCAGAACTACTGAGCCACGAATGCATGTTTTGACGCTATTTTCGTTTTTTTTTAGCCCCAGTAAGTGGCGCACTCTGGCGATAAGATCTTCCGAGTGACAGGAGGGTTATTTATGTTCGAAAAAAACAATTTGATTGGCCACAGAGTGAAACTGTTCAACTAATTCAACTAAACTACACCACTAAATACATAATACGTGTTTGTTTACTGTTTGCTATAGAACACTGCAACAGTAAGACATTGTTCTATTTAGCTTGATTCGACCATTTGATATTTTTTACACCGAGACCAATGAGAAACGTACATAGCATATTCATAATCGTGCATGCGATACGATATAACTTAGATGAAAAGCAATGCTAAATTACAGTATGATCTGTAACGGTCATCTGTTCATATTTGGATGATGCCTCGCACATGATATGAAAACATTTATTTTATTGGATGAGCGTAGCGAGCGAAGCGAAGATTCCATTTCACTACACTGGAGAAAAAAATCCGCAATGTTTTTTTTTCCTTCTTTCTTTTTTTTCTGTATTTTTGTGTGTTTGTCAGCACGATTCCGGCTAAACCGATACTCCGTTTGCGATGAAATTTTATGGAGGCCTTCGAAATTTCTGAACTTAGAACTGCCACGTTTTTGAGCGCAATCAAAAAATTATTTCTTATGAAAATCGCAATTTTACGATTTTTTCCGATTTTTTGAAAATTTATTTTACTTATAACACCTACATGCTTAATCCGATTTTAATGATTTTTTCACAGAACCTTAATTTTATGAATTAAGATATCCGTGTGAAATTTGAGCGTAATCAAAAAATTATTTTTCATGAAAATATAAATTTTGTGGGTTTTTTCTTTTTTAAAAAATTTTTTGGCTTATAACACCTACTTGCTTTATTCTATTGTAACTAGGAAAACACTTAAGTCCCGCCGCGTTGTTGGATGAGCGTAATTGGTGCATTGAGCTGCCATGTGTTATGCGGATTTTCTGTTGTTCTGTGAAAAAATCATTACTAATTCGAAGAATTTTTTTAAATTAAATTAAATTGAATAAAATATAAAATAAACTTTAATTTTTAATTTTTTTAATTAATCATAATTTAAAAAAGAAAAAATCGTAAAATTTCGATTTTCATAAGAAATAATTATTCGATTGCAATCAAATTTCACACGAATATATTAATTCATAAAATTAAGGTTCTGTGAAAAAACTATTACAATCGGTTAAAGCATGTAGGTGTTAAAAAAGTCAAAGAATTGTTTTAAAAAAGAAAAAACCCGTAAAATTTCGATTTTCATGAGAAATAATTTTTCGATTGCGCTCAACTTTCACACGAGTATCTTAATTCATAAAATTATGGTTCTGTGAAAAAATCATTCAAATCGATAAAGCATGTAGGTGTAATAAGTCAAGAAATTTTTAAAAAATCGAAAAAAATCGTATAATTGCGATTTTTATGAGAAATAATTTTTCGATTGCGCTCAAAAACGTAGCAGTTCTAAGTTCAGAAATTTCAAAGACCTCCATAAAATTTCATCTCAATTGGAGTATCGGTTTAGCCGGAATCGTGCTGACAAACACACAATAATACAGGAAAAAAAGAAGAAAAAAAAAAAAACATTCCGGATTTTTTTCTCCAGTGTAGTGAAATGGAATCTTCGCTTCGCTCGCTACGCTCGCTACGCTCATCCAATAATTTTTTCACAGAACCTTAATTTTATGAATTAAGATATTCGTGTGAAATTTGAGCGTAATCGAAAAATTATTTTATAAAAATCACAATTTTCGATTTTTTTTAATTAGTACGATTAACTAAAAATTAAAAAATTAAAGTTTATTTTTTATTAAATTTAATTTAAATTAAAAAAATCTTCAACTTAGTAATAATTTTTCACAGAACAACAGAAAATCCGCATAACACATGGCAGCTCAATGCACCAATTACGCTCATCCAACAACGCGGCGGGACTTAAGCGTTTTCCTAGTAAAATGAAACGCAATCTTTGCTAGTATGATGCGTGTCAAATCAGGCGCGTAGGAACTCCTTTTCGAGTGGGGGGAACAACAAATCTGCTGCCAAGTACGGGGGGTTTGGGAGGCGAGCCCCCCAACTACAGCGCCGCAGGAGAAAATGTTGAAAATGAGGTTTTTAGTGTGTTTGGTGCGTTCTAGAAAAAAAAGTCGTGGGCTGAATGCAATACCAAATTTATGTATTTTTTGTACAGTAAAAACTATAAAACTATAAATAAAATTGGAAAAGTTAAGAGATAGACCATGCATGCTACAACCATTGAATATGCATAAGCTTATCATTGATCACGTCGAACAATAATAGGATTGACGAAATTTTTGGTCATTACTATAAGGAGGTAAAAGGTAAGGGAAAGGGAAGTGGAGAATACTGCAGACGTGCCAAAACAAGTCATTATCAGTAAGTATAATTAATTAAAAAAATCACTTTTATTGAAAATTCGTTATTCAGAATTTGTTTCCGTGCGTATTTACGGCGAGACTGAATTTCTAAGATTCTGAAGTGAGGGGGGGGGGTCACGGTAAAAAGTGGGGGGGAAACTCCCCCCATCCCCCCTTCCTAAGCGCCTGTGTCAAATTATAAATTTTCAAAGATAAAAATTAAAAAAATACTAGTTTTGGCTTTGAACCCGGATCACTCGGTTCAATAAGCGTTTTCTTTTCGATCGAGCTGGAGGATTACGTCTCAAAGTACTCGGTTTGAATTGCGCAAGGCGGGAAACCCTCCCTATTTCGAATTGTTTATTATTTAATTTCTTTTAATCCATTCATCCAACATACTTATTTCTATAGAGCACAACGATTCTCTAACCTAATAGTATTAAAACTTGATTAGGAAAACGTACAAACAGGATGACATTAATTGTGACTGTGTTCAACGTTAACATTGTGCTCCCTGGCTTCGGCTTTGCCCGAACTTATGAAAAATCCTGCGGACGCCCACGGCATCTGCAATATATATTTTTGTAGCTCCGAATAACAACACCCACTCTTCCCAATTCATAATACGCCCCTTCCCCCCCCCCCCCCCCCCCACTATGTTTTACGGCACTTGTGGGAAGTTTCTTCTTCGTCTCCTTTGTGAAAACAGCTTTCCACCATCTTTTCTAAAATGTAAATACTTAATCTCCCCCTCAACCATGAAGAGTACATAGGCCTAAACGTGAACATCCCTATATTAGCCCTGCATTACCAACCAACCAAGTCTGTCTGTGTAGGTGTGTGTATATATTCTGTCTAACTCACCCACGTCTCGTCTTATTATTTCGTGCAGGAAAGCCACCCGAAATAAGAGATGTTTTAAGGCGGGGAATAAAGGCGAACCCAATGGCAAGATCACAGAAAAGTGCGTTATATGACTTTGTTGGATAATCAATTTCATGAGGTATAGTCAGCGACACTGTCCGTCCCTTCATCTACGACTGCGACGCTCTGCGGATTCCAGAAGAAGAAGAAGAAGAAGTCATTAGTCAACCGATAGATCACCAACCCATGTGTTGGTCAACTCATATATTTACCTTGGCGATGAATTCTGGCTGACGAAGAAGTGAACTCCATTTTGGAAATGAAACATCAAGTAAAATTATAATATACGACTTGTATTGTTACGTGGTTTGACTAGTGTATAAAGATGGACCTGATTGTATTGTCTAAGTAATTGTTCATCTGAGACCTGCTATATAGAGGTAGCCCGCTCCAATTCAAGACCCACACCTACCACTTGATTATTGTGATATGTTCTACTGTACTTTAAAGTTTAAACAGTTGCAATGTCCAATTATTTGTTTTTCTTATATATTACTTCTTATATAGTTTTATTTTTCTTCCCCGTTTCATGATTTATTTCTATATATACATACATACACCAGTGGCGACTCGTGCTATTGTGCGCTGGTGCTGTAGCACCACCACCATAAATCATCCATCTCCATTAAACTGATTTTTTGATAAGTTCAATGTGTATGTATTGTAAAATAAAATTAAGTATTCAAAAGTATCCGCGGCCGTGCTGAAGAGATGATGGTCAACTTTTTCATACCGCGTATTACATATGGTGGTGATGGTTTTGAGCCAAGCATATTATGTAGAAACATGCGATGTGCTCCGCACCGAATTCGACGACTTTTAAGCCCTTTTAGCACGCAACGACAGGGAACAACACGGGTAAAACGAAACGCAAACCGGTCTTCTGGTGGGGTCTATTAACTTGGCACAACCACCAATGAAATTTTGACTTACGATATGCTGTGAATTTTGCACACTTTTTGCTCAATTTTGCACAACCGATTTCGATTTTTGCACAAGCAGCACAAAAAAGTTACGACAACTTCATTTTGGCTGAGCCAAGTTAATGGTTTTCGTAAAATAACGAATTTCATGTGCAAACTTATACCATATTTTTGCACACTTTTTGAAGTCCGTAAACCTGCCCCCCCAGAACATTTTGTCTCCAAACCATGTGCATAATTTTGCACCCAAGTCCCGAATTTTGCACCCCAAAATTTTCGAAGACGCTGACCCCATATTCGCGATTGACCCCTATGCGAATTTTAACTCAAAATCTTGTGCATAATTATTTTGCACCCCAATACTTTCGGGGATACAGCCATTTCAAAAAGGGGAGGCTAAGTTGTGTGGCTCGTTGGTCTAGTGGTTAGCGTATCTGCTTCCAATGCAGAAGGTCCAGGGTTCGATTCCCGCTAAAGTTAGAAGTTTTTTAACTTCTGATTTGGACCTCAGTCCATCAGTTCTTGTCTTGGGAGTTAATAAACGGTGACTTTGGAGCCGTACTGGCAACAAAGCACATGATAAATTCAAGAGTTGTTTTGAATCGGCCTTGTTGATTCTGGCGTTGATTCGCGGGTGTTTGCACTCTCCATACTACAGATTGCTACATTTCCAATTAAAAATATTAATCTCTGGTTGGTTTTCGCTCATACTCGTCGATTGTGTCGGGGCCTACAAGGTTGGCTTGGCCGGTTTGTTTTACCTCAGTTGTATTGATGATCTTGTTAATAAACAACATGAATAAAAGTGTTTTTTATTAAATGAGGGAGCTAATTATAATTTTTATATTTAAAAACATTTGTATTTTTACATTTCTACATTTCAATTGTGTAACGAGTGAATCTACACAAATGCTTGTCTGTATTCGTTAAACATAAACAATCTAGTTTGAGAAATTTAGTCGATTAATGGTATGAATTAAAATTATTTTCAAATAAATGAAGATCTTGTTTGGAAAATTTAGTCGGTTAATGGTATAAATGCAAATTAATTTCAAACGAATGTAGATGCCATTGAGTTTTAAACGTGTTTAGAAAACGAGTAATAAACTAAAACTTGACAATTGAGCAAATCTACACAAATGTTTGACCGTAATCGTTTAATATAAACATTCTAGTTTGGGAAATTTAGTCGATTAATGGTATTGATGTAAATTAATTTCAAACTAATGTAGATGCCATTGAACTGGAAACGTGTCGGGAAGTGCAAAATGACAAGAGTTGAATTTGCCAATTGGAAATGACCAATTATAGGCAAAGGCAGAATCGTAATCGTTTAATATAAACATTATTGTATGTATAAACATGAATTTGCCAATATACTTTGTATCAAGTTTAATTTAGAAATGGTGTAAAATTCAATTAGCAATAAACAGATGTACATGTTATTAAATCGAATATGTTTTAATAAACGCAAAGTAACAAGAGTTGAATCTGTAAAATGTAATGAACAAATATATACAAAGACCAAGTCGTAATCGTTAAACATAAACATTCTTGGCGAGGGAATGTAGTCTTGGATATAACAAGTAATTTTAAATATATTTAATATCAATTATAATTGACAAATGACAAAATGTAATCAATGACAAAATAGTACAAACTGTAAACGAGGAGACTATAATGTAATGTAAGGAATGAAATTAATGCCAAACGAGTAGGTTGTTTGATACCAAAAGAGTAGAGTTTGGTAAATGTTTATCAACTGAAAATGTTTGAAAATGTCTAATGTTGAATTTGAAAAACGAAAACGAGCAAATGTAGGCGAAAGTCGAACCGTAATCGTTTAATATAAACATTCTAGTTGTGTCACATGACCAAATTTAACACATGTAAAGATTATATTTGTAGTATAGTTGATGTAAATAACATTATAAAAGCGGAAAAATTGTATTTGAATAACACAATAAAGTTTTTAAATGTAATTCCAAAAGAAACATTATTAAAATCAAAAGTATTATACTCGTAATCGTTTAGTGTAAATATTATTCATTAATGTATTTGAAAGTGTACTCGACATTAATTGTAATTGAAGAAATGAACACGTCGTCAAATGTGCGACGGAGAGATTATTTTATATAAAGACTGTTGGCATGTTGTTAAATTGGTAAAGTAGTAGTAAGGCGTAAGTAAGTAGTAAACTAGAATAACGAAAATGAACGAATGTTTATATAGATCAAACCGTAATCGTTAAACATAAACAATCTAGTATTTGTACGTGGACCAAACCAACACATGTAAAGATTAAATTTTCAAAGTCTTTGATGTAAACACTATTATAAAAGAGGAACATTGTGTGTTTTGATAACGTAATGTAGATTATATATATTTCAATTTTAAATGTAACAATGTTAAACTAGTAATTTTATAGTTCAAGTAGCAAATAATTATGTAGTTTAAGGTTATTAAATATAAACAACCTTGGCGGTCCTCTAATGCGGTACAACAAAACGAGAAAGATGAGACACAACTCGAGATGCAAAAAGACGTGAATACTACATGCACAAAGGTTGGTAATTGTTTAATATAAACATTCTTGTTTGCAAAATGTAAATTTATTTTGAAGTTGATGATTAGCAAAAAATTAAAGGAATTGCAACCTATGAATGTGAATGATTAATCTAGCTTACTTGGGGAAAAAGTTAATTTTTTTTTTGAAAGTTATTGTAGAAATATTTTAAAGATTATTTTATAAATTTGTCATTTTAAATTTTCCATTTTTGTAATGGAAACTAGAAAATTTTAGACTAGGGTGATTTGTAAGTTGGCGACGAAAAATACGTTTACAAAGGATTATAAATGTAAACGTTTAAATCGATTAAGAAGTAAAGGGAAAAAGCAAATTGTATGGTTATGTTTAACCGTAATCGTTTAATCTAAACATTTTTTTAAATTTTTCGACGAAATGTAAACTATAAAAGAAGATTGATTTTGCAAATTCTTTATGGAAAAGACTGCAAAGATGACTGGACGTCCAGAATAGATTCCAAGAAATGTAAAGTTGAACAATAGGAAGGCAACGTGAAAGAAGCGATCAAAGACGTTGATCCAATAAGGTAAGAGGTTAAAAAGTAAAGAGAACAAAGTTAAGTTTAAGTAAAAAGTTTGAAGAGAAATTGCCACCAATAAAATATCATTGGAGAGTTTAACCAGTAGAACAGTTTAAATGTCGTACCAAAATAGGTTAATAATGTAAAGATAATGAAGAAAATAGTTTCTAGTTTTTTGGATATTATATAAATGCGAAATTAAATTTCCATGGAAAAGAATAGAAACGATTACTCGGGAAAGAACCGAGATTATTACATAAAAAGACCTTTTTTTATTTTTAT
>JAMZAV010014458.1:0-13585 GCA_024449915.1 Sweltsa coloradensis
ATTTTTGGAATACTGGTGAACCGAACTTTAGGTACTAATTTTTACTAACTATTTTTTAAAAGCGTTTCTGCTTTGGCTTTAACAGATGTTTACTTCTTTCGACCTACGCTGGAGAAGTAGAGAATATAACAAGATTTATTTTTCAACCTAAAATCTTTCAAAATGGAATAGATACTCAATGTAAAGGGGACAGAAATGCCGTTTTTTGAGTGGTAAACCAATAAAGAAATAAATATATAAGATAACATTGTGCATTTGCTCAAAATTATTTATGTCCTGAAACGCTTTTACTTTTATCTTTACTTACAGTATTACATGATCAGTCATAACGTTTTATGATGTAAAATCAATACGTTTTGTGTAAAACATTTTGACTTAGTTTTTTCCTTAAACTAACCCATATTCTATGAAAAAATTTTTTAACGACGATTTCACATTTCCACCTCTACCACCTACTAAACATTCACCACTACTTAACTACTATATAGGCTACTTCTGCTACTACCATTCATGACCACTACGTTTACTACTTATTACCACCACCATTACCACCACCACCACCACCACCACCACCACCACCACCACTACTTTTACTCCCACTGTAAAATTACTAACAGCTAATAGGAAATAGTTATAAGAAAATGAGATATGAACCTTACATGTGTATTTTGTATTAGTAAATTTAAGTTCCTTAATTATCGTTTGTGTTTGTATTTACTTTTGTTGACAATTAATTAATTAACAACTAAAAATTAATTTCAAAACATTTTGAAAATGTTAGTTTTATTTTATTGATGATTAACGGTCATGAATAAGCTATTGCATTTCAAGAAGTTTGTGTTTATTAAATCTCGTTATCACCAACGTTGTCTGAGGCCTTTTGTCAGTGAACTTGACATCTGACCCACGCATGTACGATAAACAGTTATTAGAAATATAATACAGCTACTGAGATTGAAACGAGGGGGCAAGGAACGAAGTGCCATAGCTATTATTACCACAACTTTTTTAAGTTGTTATCTTGGCATGATTTTAGTAGGCCCTTAACAAAGCACAATATTTACGTTATTAATAATGCCAAAATAAATAAAACGCGCGTAGAATTTCAGCAAAGCTTTTCACTCGTTTGTTAAACGACCACTGGTTCATATTATTTTGTATGTGCAGATTTTCGCGAAGAATGTGTCTCTCCATATTATCATGGCATAAAATAATAGCCCGAGTGAAGTTCATGACTTGATTCTACACAGTACACAACCTTTTGTAATATTAGATAATTGTTTTAATTTATACAATAATTACTATGAATCAATAAGTACATGGGACGTAACAAGCCCTTGATTTCGGGGTGGGGGGAGGGGAGGCAACATTGCCCATGAAACAATTCCTTCCGGAAAAGTATGGATCCTGGCCCAATGGGGGGTCTGTGGGGGATCCCCCCCCCCCCCCAGCTACTGCTGGTCTAGGGCGTATAGTTTATGTTTAACATTGCAAATGGTGATATTTTACTAGATTTTAACGTGGTTTGTTTTCGTCGATAATTTATAAAATTGTGAAGATTTACAGTTTTACTGTCAGTTAGCAAAATTGTGGCCCCCCCCCCCCCCCCCCCCCCTTGTGCCTCGTACCATCTATAAAGTAGGCTTTTGCTCAGAAAAAACACGTAATCATAAAATTACATATAAAAAGAAGGTTAAAATTAAAGAAATTGAAACGTATTGTAGTACCCATTGTGATTTATTAACGAAACTTTGTCGAATTTGGAACCAAATTATTGATTAAATAAATGCTTTAAAAAAATCTCCGTTTTACTTTTATTTAAATTCAAATCAAAATCGTAATCCAAGAAGTTAAAATATTAAAACGTAGCATGGAGGGGTGGGGGTCTCCCGTCCAGTGCGGGTCTGGGGAGTTTAGTACTCTTTTAAAAAAAAAACGATATTGCGAATAGTGGTATTTTACGAGGTTTTATCGTGGTTTTGTCGATATTTATAAAATTGAAAGATTGTTTACAAAATCTTGCCACAGAATTGTGCCCGGGCCCCCCTCGCCCCCGTAGTTCCACCACTGACCAAAAGTGTTTCGTTAAAGGGGTATTTAACCGCTAAACTCAAAAAATATATTTCATTCAGGCTAACTAGTAATGAATTTAGCAATTAACAGAAAAATTATTGGGGCCACCATGACCTCCCAAAAAATTGTCAAACATGACATTTTTCGAGCTAGGTCCCATCGGCAAAAATCTCCCATAAGAAATAACATGGGGACGATCTTTATGCCCCGTGACCTTGGAGGATTTTGATCCAAAAAAATATTGGCCATTATTGACGTACTCTTCAGCCTTTTCTATAAATTCTCTATATTTTGTTTTGTAATTTGGGCAAGTAGTTCGGTCAAAATATGCTTATTACCAAGATGGGGTGTGGTTTTGGAATGCATATTTTTGCGTGTTTGAGGGTATATTTGGGCACAGTTTCAAGACACGATGAAAAAAGGGGCATTTTAGAATGGTACTATGCTCTAGTATCTATGTGGACCAAAAAAGAAGCAGGTTTAAGCCGATTTAAGAAATTTCCCAAAACACCAATTTTCGCAAATTTTTGGATTTAAAAAAAATAAAAAATTCGTGTTAAATCACAGTTAAAAGATATAATTTTTTAAACGGTCATTTTAGTGTAGTATTGTGCTATGGATCACGTGGTAAAAAATAATTCTTTGGGTTTTAACGGTATATCCCACTTCTGGTACTTCATATTTCGAATATTGAAAGAACTTGGTGTACATAGTTTGGTTGAGCACTCTCAAAATACGCTCTTAGGTATTATTATGTATTAGGTATTAGGTATTATCATTAAAGTTCATGGAATCGAACTCCCAACCTTGTGTGCAGTGCACTCAAAGAGTATACACACTACCATTTGACGTCGCTTCAGATAAAACGCACTGACGTCACGAGGCAATGTTGTTGACTTGGTCAATGCTGTTGTGACAAGCTAGAAACAAGGACCTCTACCTAACCAAAGAGTGGCCATAGTATTTCAATGAGTTTGCTCACACTAATACACCGTGACTAGTGAAGTGTGCTTTTGCACCATAAAGTATTAAGACTGATGTTTATGCGTACCTGGAGTGTATGTGCGTCCCTTGCAGCCGGCATCTGGTGAGGGGCGCAGAGCAGATGAAGCTGCTGGAGGTATTGATTTTAGGAGAGGCGCGCGCAGGTGGAAAGGGATTTGAATAAAGGAGCACAGCCTTCTGTATAGTATCGAGAACATTGCCGCCTAAAGCCTCTTTAAAGAGGAAACTATATGAAATATCTAGGAGGCAGTGACCGAGAGTTGGGTGGCAGCGAATAACTCCGCGCGCAACTGAAAGGGGATTTGAATCAACGAGGTAGATTTGAATTAAGTATCACAGCCTTCTACTATAGTTGCTCCGAAGCTAGTATGATTATGAAGCAGATGAGCGCGGTTTCGGCGGGCCAATGAGCGATCAGTATTTTAAATCAGGGACCACTGATTGGCTACAATCTACCCGCCGGTCACGTTAGCATCTGCTTACTTGCTTCGGAACAACTATATCTGGAAGCTAGGAGGCAGTGGAGTAACTCTATACCTATATCCTACATCTAGTAGAAGGTTTCGAATTTGTTTTTAGGTTTGGAAGGGGCACCCAAATAAGTGGATTAGGAATAAAATCGAATATCAATGTATGGGAACGAGAATTCGTTTACTAGCTTTTGAATAGAAATTCGACCCTCCGTTGGCCTTCATGTCCAACTCGCTACCTTCCCGTGGTTTGGCCTGTGAGTAGGGGAGTAATGTATTCCCCAAAACTAAGGCGAGCTCTGGCCGGTTGGGGTGCGTGTTGCAAAGAGAGCTCTCGCGCAACTTTTTATCACACGTTACTTCATTCACACAGCCTTACTCATATTTATTTTCTTCTTTCACTTTTTTCGTCTCCATACTTCCCGGCCCTCTCCGCAACGAGCACTCATCCGTTCTCACCCAGTTTAACCCATCCTATATCCAACATCCTCACTCCTTCCCCATTAACCCCCTCGTCTTCCCTTACGTTCCTCCCATTAGAAAGAAAAAAACATGGTGGAAATCCACAATTATGGAAAAAGAAAATTTGGAAGATTCCAATATAATTGACATGGGCACTGATAGCTCCTACTGTTAAGTGCCCTAAAACAACATAAACTAACTAACTCGACCCTCCGTAATGCTTTGTTCCCGACATGGAAGTCGTCGCGCAGCTGGGAGGAACGCAGAAACGTACGCGTTACCCCTTCTCCGTCTCCGTTGGTTTGTTTGTTTGTTTGTTTGTTCGTTTGTTTATTTGTTTGTGATTGTTTTTATTAGCATCCAAAATATATTTTTTACTGATGTAGCATAAGAAGTCAAGCCCCTAAATGTAAACCGGAACCTGCTACATAATCTTCTCCTCTCCCGAAGTCCATGTCGGGAAGCTAGCATAAGAAATGCCCCTATCAAACCACTAGGTAAAGTTAGGGCTGCTCATTATATTCGTCCAGTTGTGTTGTCCTCCAACTGCTACGTCCAGGGACGCCGACTCCGTGGGTATCAGGGGCTAAAGTACCCCTCGGCCCCTGGCTACGCCCTCCAGCAAGAGTCACGTTCAACGGATGTACACGCGCGCACATACTTCCCTGTAGTTTTGGTGATATTTATGCCACTTGGCTAATCGAGACGAAGGGAGGGACGTAAGGGATGACGCGGGGGGACAAGGGGTGGACAGGCCTGTGCTGGTCAGAACCAGCCACGAGAGTATGGGGAGGGCGTCGTGGTCGTCTCCGTCTGTGTCATCATCCGTCCGAGTTGTCATTGTCGCTCGCCGTCGGGAGGAAGTCAAAGGGAAGGGGAAAGTTCCCCGACGACGACCCAGAGCTCGCCATTAGTTTCAGGGAGAAAAACTCCCCTAACCACGGGCCAAACCACGAGAAGGTTGCGAGTTGGAATTTGATGGCCGTGTAGTTTTGGTAAGAGAAGGTGTATTCTGCTAGATCGGGAGCGAAGGAGCCTTCTAAATGATTTTTCTGTAGTTTTTGGATGAGCGTAGCGAGCGAAGCGAGTGAAGCGAAGACTTCAATTTCACTGACCCCCAAAAAATTTAGCTCGGGTGTTTTTTTTTTTTTTTTGTTTGTTTTTCCGTCTGTTTGTTCGCTCTCTACCGGGCAAACAGCATATGCGATCTTGATGAAAATTTGACAGGACCTTCGAAATCTCTGAACTTAGACTTGCCACGTTTTTGGGTACAATCGAAGAAATATTTCTCATAAATATAAATATGTACTTTTACGATTTTTTTTCGATTTTTTGTGCGATATTTTCGTGTCTTTTGGGCCAATTCTGACCAACGGGTTAGGCTACAACTTTTTAAAAATTATACATGGACATTAAGGTTATGGTGATGTAGTAACCTTTTGAAAGAAAAAGTTGAAAAAGTTACCAGAATCCATAGAAATAAAGCTTTTAATAAAGTTTTTACGGTAAATAAAACCAATTGACAAGAAACAAAAGAAACTTGACAACAATCACCACAATGCGTAGGCACAAAACAAAGCACTTGCAAAAGTAAAGATATCCCACGCAACTAAAAACTTTAAAAGCTCATCCATCAACGCGGCGGGACTTTAGCGTTTTTCCTAGTGGTAAGAGAAGGTGTATTCTGCTAGATCGGGAGCGAAGGAAAATCATTTAGATGGCTCCGATTTACATTTAGGTGGCTCTGACTCCCTATGCTGCGCTCCGACGTTCATGTCGGGTTAATTGGATGAGCGAAGCGAGCGAAGCGAATATTCCATTCTACTACACTGGAGAAAAAAATCCGGAATGTATTTTTTTATTTCTTTTTTTCTGTTTGTATTTTTGTGTAATTGTTACCACGATTCCGGCTAAACCGATACTCAAATTGCAATGAAAGTTTCTGGAGGCATTCGAAATCTCTGAACTTAGAACCGCCACGTTTATGAGCGCAATAGAAAAAATATTCCTCATGAAAATCGCAATTTTCCAATTACGCTCATCCAACAACGCGCCTGAAAAAGCGTTTGCGAAGCTAGACTAGATCTCGACACTAATAATGAGTCAATTGGGCCAAACCCCGTTTTGTTTGTCAGCCATGTAACTGCGGAAGACTGAGAGTGCAAGAATGTTGATTAACTGATGTGAATAACTTGGAAACTGGAAAACACGTGTGACGCATCGAACTGGGCGGATGGACTTTCGGTGAAGTAGGGTAGACTCGGGGAGAAAAGCCTTTCTGCACTCTTCTTTCTATCCGATGTGGTTTCTATTCTACATTGTTTCAACAAAGCTAACGAATGAAACCTTTCAGTTATGGCCGGATTGAGATGATGCAATGAAAGCAAAGGTTCTGAATAGTGCTTTGAATCAATAAGTACGTCCTGGATAGTGTGCTTAAAATGTTATAATATACTAGGGAAAACGCTAAAGTCCCGTCGCGTTGATGGATGAGCTTTTTTGTAAGTTTTTAGTTTGCGTGGGAACTATTTACTTATCAAGTGCCTTTTGAACGCATTGTTGGAGATTGTTGTCAAGTTTCTATTGTTACTTGTAAATTGTCATTATAAACCTAAAAAAACTCATATTAAAACCTTTATTATATGGATTCTGGCTAACTTTTTCACTTTTTTCTTTAAAAAGCAATACATCACCATTACCTTAATGTATATGTGAAATATGAACGTTGTAGCCCCACCCGTTTTGTCAGAATCTGCCCAAATATCACGAAAATATCGCACTTCAAAATCGAAAAAAAAATCGTTAAAAGTACGATATTCATAAAAATATTTCTTCGATTGTACCCCAACAACGTAGCAAGTCTAAGTTCAGAGATTTCGAAGGTCCCATTCAATTTTAATCCAGATCGCATATTTTGCCTTTCGCCCGGTAGAGAGCGAACAAACAGACAGAAAAACAAACAAACAAAAAAACAAAACAAAAAAAAACAAGAAAGCACCCGAACTAAATTTTTTGGGGGTCGGTGAAATTAAAGTCTTCGCTTTGCTCATCCAACAACCACAGACAGAAGAAGATACGCATTGAACGGAATCTTTCTATATAAAACAGCTCTTTTTTAGTATAGTAGCGCAACCATTATTTTAACAAAAATGCTTTTTCATCAATACAGGTACACCATACTACAATCTGATTTATACATTACACAGTACACAATAAATAATAGCCTATAACATACCGAATAACTAGGAAAACGCTTAAGTCCCGCCGCGTTGATGGATGAGCTTTTTAAAGTTTTTAGTTTGCGTGGGATATCTTTACTTTTGCAAGTGCTTTGTTTTGCTGCCTATGCATTGTAGGTGATTGTTGTCAAGTTTCTGTTGTTACCTGTCAATTGGTATTATTTACCATAAAAAACTTATATTAAAAGCTTTATTTCTATGGATTCTGGCTAACTTTTTCAACTTTTTCTTTCAAAAGGTACTACATCACCATAACCTTAATGTCCATGTATAATATGAACGTTGTAGCCCCACCCGTTTGGTCAGAATTGGCCCAAATGGCACGAAAATATCGCACAAAAATCAAAAAACTTATATTAAAAGCTTTATTTCTATAGATTCTGGCTAACTTTTTCAACTTTTTCTTTCAGAAAGCAATACATCACCATGACCTTAATGTCCATGTGAAATATTAACGTTGAAGCCCCACCCGTTTGGTCAGAATCGGCACAAATGTCACGAAAATATCGCACTAAAAATCGAAAAAAAATCGTAAAAGTACGATATTCATGAGAAATATTTCTTCGATTGTACCCAAAAACGTAGCAAGTCTAAGTTCAGAGATTTAGAAGGTCCCCTTAAATTTTCATCAAGATCGCATATGCTGTTTGCACGGAAGAAAGCGAACAAACAGACAAAAATACAATTAAACAAACAAACAAACAAAAAAAAGCACCCGAACTAAATTTTTTGGGGGTCGGTGAAATTGAAGTCTTCGCTTCGCTCATCCAACAACCACATGACAGATGAAAGATAAGGATTGCACGGAATCTTTCTATTTAAAACAGCTCTGTGAAGTAAATCATTATTTTAACAAAAACATGCTTTTCATCAATACAGTACACCATACACCAATGTTATTAATACATTACACAGAACACAACTAATTATAGCATGTAACAAACCGAATAATAATAATTGCACAATTTCCATGAGGCTAGAACCTCACAAACCAAAATCTTATGGGCGAAATTTTCCATTGCGGTAAAAATTGGTAAATTTACCGATAAACTTAAACATTTGGTAGAGAAGAGACAACTTGCAAATAAATTACTACCATCTCCATGTGGGACAACCTTTGGTGGAGTTCCATGAGAAGTCATCGTGGAACGGGCAATATTTGCCATGAGAATCATAGCTTGATGTTTTTAAAGCACTAGGTTTCACTGCCTTTCAGTATAAATATTGCTTTCGATTAAAAACCCATTTGGAATAAAATTGTCTTTACTTTAATCGTACCCCTATATACTTTCTTCGCCGAAACGGGAATCAAACACAGGCCCTACCGAGGGGAAGCGGGAAGACCATCTTACAACTAGGGACTATTGTTGGAAGATTGTTGCTAATGAACACTTGACCTAGCTCGGGCATAGGGAGGTCACTGTTTGTTCGCGATGCCAAGAGAGGCTCGCCGAAACCTAGGCCCATTGCATCATAATGGAAACAATCACATGCGCTTCAACTTCAAGACAGACGTCTATTCTATTGAGAGCTGGATTTACATCTGTGAAGTTCAATTCTAACCGATTACAGTGATGCCGTAATGCGAGTCGGAAGCAGCATTGAGTGGTTGTGGGTGGGAATGTGGTGTGGCACGGGAGGTCCTAGGTTCGATACTAGGTCAGTGGTAGCGTACACACTCTTGAGAAGGTCCCACCGTGAACTGGGAGCTAACACACAGTTGCTCACTTAATTAGGAATAACTTGAGGTATTCTGGTTTGATTTTACTTCTTCCAGTCTCTCTGTAGAGCATACTGAGTCTTTGATGAGTTCTAATTCAATTTCGATCCAAATCATACACATAATTATTTATTATACATTTAAAATATTATCACAGGTATTGTCTTATGTTCGTGTATAATATTATTATTTTGAAATTTCTCTTATCATTGTTTATTATTTTTGGGTGCGTCTGAGAAAATCTTTGTGCTGTGTTAATGCTCTACGAACGCTGGAACATTTAGACCGTGCATTTACAAAATATGTTTTAGTTTTCACATAACAAATTCTTAGCTCTATGTCATCTTCGTTGGGAAGTTACGAAATGTATCGATAGAATGAGTTTACTGATTGAAAGCGAGACTCATATAATATACACTATCACGTTCCCTTGTCGTGACTTGGTTGGTAGAAGATGTAGGGATATAGTTCGGGGGAATGCCCCAGAGCTAGTTTCAATCCCGATAAGGAGACAAGGTTGGAAAACCCTTCAGTCCGGATTACCAGCGGCTGGATTCGAACCGAGGGCCTCCCAGTTTAAGTTCTTGCGTCCTCAAATGTGAATGAGATTTGTTTATGCTCACATCATCTCAGCGTGAAAGGGGTTCAAAGATACCGACGCTGGGCCCCTATACCTTGAATGAAACTCGCCCGGGCCTCTCGGTCTCGCCTGGCGCCTGCGCAGATCTCGCATCACGGTGCACTTTAGCCCTAAGGTCGCACTAGAACGACACTCGCAGTCGCGGGGTTATCTGAGTGAGTAGGTCAGGATGGTGATAAGATCATTCATATCGTAGCTACAGCTTCAGACAAGACCTGGACCACGGCGGCACTGCACTTCAACAGGCAATATGGCAGTAAGTACACCTCCAAACAACTTATACTATTTCACTTAATTTGTAACGAAAAAAAAGTTTTTTTAATTTTTATAAAATGAATGAAAAAGACACAATTAACACTGACAATATTATTTCCAAGACAATAGGAGCGAAATTTATTAATATACTCATTTTGAATTAGTCTACATAGATTGTCCTTGTTCAGTATCGCGCACTGAGAAGTATGCAGTGTACAGGCGCGTGTTGACTTCTCCATCACCCCCGGAGTTGTGATAAGTAGTGCGAAGATAAATAGATAATTGTGTACGAATTGTCTACCCACTAACAGCCTACAGTTGCTCTAGTGATGTGATTTCATCAGCGAGCTTGCAGCATCGGTTCGTGGACATGGCTCATATAGGCACGCGCCACGCGCCAGCAACAGATGAGATTCACACATAGCTAAGCTATTTCAGACTTGATCTGTAATTCATTACGAATTGGAGAAAATAAAATGTAAACTCGATGTGCAATAAACTTGTAGCGATGCAAATCGGAATAGCTCGTTGAGATATGGAGATGAAAACGACAGAAATAACATTAAAACCACATTCGCGTGAATTATGTAGGCTGTTTGCCCAGCAATACCATCAGGACACCATTCAGACAATCATTAAAAACCTCGCCCAAAATGAAAATCAGTATTACAATATGTAATAATAGTTTTTATCATTGGTTGCTTAAACTTAACTTTTAAACGGCGACATTAAATGCACCTTAGATTTTAAAACTGTTACGTACATTCATACGGCTGCAAACCAACATTGTCGTTGTCGAATATTGACCAACTAGCAACTGGTTGGACAGGACCCACACATAATGTCACGAGCATTGATAAGTCTACTTCGGAACACCTTTATACAATTGAGTACGTGCGTCTTTGCTGCATGGGTCGGCTCCAAAGACGCCTTCGCATCCACCTAACCATGACACATGGGGTGAGCCATCTCAAAACTTTTACCTGAAGCGGGAATCGAACTGGGAACCTACTGCATTGGAAACAAGGTTACATCACAAACTTTTGAATAATTATTTGCGATTTTTATAAACAATAATAACAATTGTCGTTTGGATGTTATCTCACTCTCATATTAATTGTCTAGTTCAATTCATTGTAAACCAATGGTAAATGTATAATTATATTGTTTTGTAGTTTCCAGTATGCCTAGATTATTATTGGTTTTATTTCAAAAGTTCTTGTTGACAAAGCCTTTAACAACAAAGTTCATGACTTAATCCTCAGAAATCAGGCTAAGCAATCAACATGAAAAGGAATGTAAAGTATGATATTATGATATCTTGAATAAACAAACAGTCCAGACAGACAACCAGACAGCAGAAGTATCAGCAAAACTCGGATTAGATATTCAGTTATTCGAACACTCTGAGTGAGTGGTGAGTAGGGTTTCGAGTATACAACATCTAAGGCCAAAAGTGCACGATGATTTTATAAATACCCCGTGTTATTTTTTTTAATACTGTGGAAGAACTCAAAACTCAATTGATCTAAGATATTTAAATACATTGACAAAAGTTACAGTCATGAGATAAAAATAAAATAAAATAATTTTCAAATTATTCCTCTCGTCCATGTACTCTAATTTTCTATTTCCATTGAACCGGCCCCAGTTAGATTAATTGCACAATATCAATACTAATATGCATCACTTTCGAACTCAAGTAAAGGAAATAACCAATAATTAACTTCACTAATCTCTTCAGTCACTCCTTCATGCATGAACACACAATTATTTATATTTACACTTACACACTCACATACAATCATACACTCAAACATGCATACAACACACCTCATATGCATTCATGTTTATGTTATTATTATAGTTATCTTTATATAGCTAATTCTATTTTTATATTGTATTGTATTGAATTGTGGCATTATGTATTATTTTTTGTTGTTACCCTATGTAATGTTTGGTAAATTGCACTTGTGGGACACTGTGTCATGTTGCAATGTGGCCACAAATAAATAAATAAAATAATATGGTTGACAGTTAAAATATCGCCACACCGCTCACAGGAAGGCGGACAATACATTTTCATAATTAATTTCATTGTTTTAGGTAACTGACCTTAAACATGTCAGATTTAATAGTAAATTCCCATAGCATACATAATATATAGGCGACGAGTGTTTGAAATCGGGGACGTTTCTCTTTAATGACCAAAGTTTTGAATTTTTAGGGTAAAAATAATTAGATGTAAAACGTGGTCAAGAAAACATGTGAAATTAGTAGGATTTGGCGATCAAGCGATTTTGAATTGCCATTTTACACTATTAAAAATACGTACCCATTCAAACAAAACTTAGGCATAGTAGCCTATTAGCTAGACACGTTGAGACTGGGACCGCATGGCATTTAATTTCTATTTTTCTATTAATATCAGTACCAACAAAAACATATGTTATTGATTTAAAAATATGCTTAACCCGATAGATTAGCACGTGAAAGAGCAAATTATTATTTAAAAAACCATTGCTATTTTTTAATATTTGAGATAAGCATATCACGGAGCTCACTATCGCTTATTTGACTTTGTTCATACTCGTCTATTTATCCTTAATAAACACCACAATGTTACATCATAATATGTTCATAACAAATTTCATGAAGATAGTAGGGTCTGCATTTCGCGAGTGTGGCTAAGACGAGACAGAGCAAGAGTGTGGCACGAGGACCTAACCTGCAGCGCAATGGTTGTGTTTCAGCAAGACTCCAAAGAGCCGAAGTCCAGCCCGGCAAGACAGAGGACGTGCTGTAGCTCCGGCATTTGCGTCGGCGTCGGCGTCGTCCTCCTCGGCGTCGGGGTGCTGCTCATTCTCACCTGGGCGACAGTCTACACGAAAATCCTAGAACGAGTAAGTAGAACGTTCTCAAATACAACTTTCTCAGCAGTACATCATTGGCATTGGCTCTCGTAGCATTTTAAAAATATCACAGTAATAGTTGTACCCTATTCATATAAACACAAACGCACGAACAATAACCACGGTCAGAAATAAAACACTTACCAAAAAGTTCGTAAATTTTCGGAAGCTCTGCTTCCTTCCTCAGACGCGAGGGAACTGCCCAAAAATGTACGCACTTTTTGGTAAGTGTTTTATTTCTGACCGTGGTTATTGTTCGTGTGTTTGTGTTTATTTATATCCTCCCGGTCTAAGAGTCTTGGTTTTTAATTAGTTGTATACATGTTTTATGTTCATATATATATGTTTTATAACATATGTCAGTCTTACCTTACTTAATTTCGTTAATCGGAATATTATGTGAATTAATCCAGAAAAAAGTTGGGAGACATTAGTACGATACCCGGCTGAGATGGATTTATTAACTTCTGGATTCACTTCCATTATCTCTGCATGTGTTGTTTATTTTGAGAGAGTTTAAAAGTTTGAACTTACCTAATGTAAAAGATAACGTAAACAGCAACTGTATATGTCTGTGTATATAATATTGGCCTCGCGACACGAACTGTGACGACAGAGATTGTCTTATTCCAGGTCCTCCAGCTCACTCCAGAGAGTCAGACCTTCAAGTCCTGGATGGAGCCAGAGGTTCCCAGCTACATAGTCATTCTTCACTGGACGAACCCCGATTCTGGATCCAGGGAAGAACGCCTTCACGAAAGGGACCTACGTTCCTGAAAACCTACCCTCAGGATTATCTGATCCAGGGA
>JAMZAV010014459.1:0-12723 GCA_024449915.1 Sweltsa coloradensis
TTTGTCCTGGATTTGTCTTATTCTGTTTGTTAAACAACCGCCAGGTGTCCCCCTTTTGAAATGCAGTTCGTACAAACTGTTTTCCTTTTTCTTTGTGGTACCTTGTTGTGAGGGACATCCTTGCCCTTCTTGTATGAAAGGGTGTTGATCTACTTGCTAACTCCATTGTTGGCTGGAGCTCTCATTGCCGTCATGTTGTTGTCTGCTGCCTCCGCTGCTACAGCCATTTGGAGGCTTTTTCAAATGTTAGATCACTCATTTCCAATAGCCTACGTTGTAAGGCTTCGTTGCAAATGCCTACAACTAACTGATCTCGTAGTCTAGTGTTCAATCTGCTGTAAAGTTACAGTTTTCTGTTAGTTTTCTGAGTTCTGACACATACTGCGCGATTGTT
Source organism: Sweltsa coloradensis (assembly GCA_024449915.1). Lineage (NCBI taxonomy): Eukaryota > Metazoa > Arthropoda > Insecta > Plecoptera > Chloroperlidae > Sweltsa > Sweltsa coloradensis. Next base: position 395 of record JAMZAV010014459.1, read on the forward strand.
TCCCCTCTCTTCTGGGTTCTGCGATGGAAGTTAAATCTCATCACTATTTCGGAGGGTTTTGGGTGAAGATGGTTCTTTATTGCCGTCGATAATAGTGCCAATGTCAATTCGTTAGGCCTTCTAGGCGCCACGACCGACCTGATTAGTGTATAGGCGCGTTGTCCTACAACACTCAGAAGCACTGCCAGCTTCCTGGACTCTTCTTCAATGTTGTTGGCAATGTAGTAGAATTCCACCCTCTCCATATATTCCTCCCAGTTGTCGATTTCTGGGTTGAATTCGTCGATTTTCCCGACGGACGCCATGCTTGGCGCGTTTTTGCCTAGCCTAGGCCTACTGTTTGCGTTGGCCTAGGGCCTTCAGATTTCCGAGATGGTACTTACTTTGCATTTCCCGTTCGTCGCCAGTGTTATGTATATGTTATGAGGGCGCCATATGAATCATCACTCGATATTTAGATATAAGATTAACAGTACTTTATTAGAAATAGATACAATTACAAACACTAGGATGCTAGGCTACATGACATCGCTCCTTGCAAGTCAAGACGGGAAGACAGCAACTACTAACCCACCGCCCCTCAGACCCCACGACACAGAGCTCCACTACACTGCAGTGCTCTAGGCGGGTAGTTCAAATGTTCATACATCACAGGTAGCATTAGAATTTGTATATGCCAAGAAAGAAGTGTCCTACAACATTATTGTGATTTTTACTATCGTAAATATGTTCAGAAATTTAAGAATACTCAATTTGATGTTGTTTCACATTGATTTTAATGTTCTTTTATCCTTACCGTTAAGGGCCCTGGGTTCAATAATAAGCTGCAAGGTTGCACCGTCCGATTCTTGACGCGTATTGGACTATTCTGCGCAACGTATAAGAACTAAATACAACTAGCTACAAGGCTAAACGGAGTTTGATCTTTTCCCAATATCTCTATTCGTGTCAGGTGTTGGTAACATCTCGTGGTAATATTAACATTTTAACTAGTCATTTTGGCATCAGCTATTATTGGATGAGCGTAGCGAGCGTAGCGAGCGAAGCGAGCGAAGCGAAGATTCCATTTCACTACACTGGAGAAAAAAATCCGGAATGTTTTTTTTTTTTCTTTTTTTTCTGTATTATTGTGTGTCTGTTAGCACGATTCCGGCTAAACCGATACTCCAATTGCGATGAAATTTTATGGAGGCCTTCGAAATCTTTGAACCAAGAGCTGCCACGTTTTTGAGCGCAATCGAAAAATTATTTCTCATTAAAATCGCAATTTTACGATTTTTTACGATTTTTAAAAAATTTCTTCAGTTTATAACACCTACATGCTTTATCCGATTTTAATGATTTTTTCACAGAACCTTAATTTTATGAATTAAGGTATTCGTGTGAAATTTGAGCGCAATCAAAAAACTATTTCTCATGAAAATCGAAATTTTACGTTTTTTTTTCTTTTTCAAAACAATTCTTTGACTTGTAACACCTACATGCTTTATCCTATTGTAATGATTTTTTCACAGAACCTTAATTTTTTGAATTTATATATTCGTGTAAAATTTGTGTGCAATCGAATAATTATTTCTTAAGAAAATTTCAATATTTGATTTTTTCCTTTTTTAAAATTTTGTTTAAATTTAAAAAAAATTTAAAATTTAAGCTAATTTTAATTTAATTTAAATTAATTTTAAAAAAAAACTTCAACAAAGTAATGATTTTTTCACAGAACAACAGAAAATCCGCATAACACATGGCAGCTCAATGCCCATTACGCTCATCCAACAACGCGGCGGGACTTAAGCGTTCTCCTAGTATTATTCATTACCACCATAATGTTTTGTTTTGTTTGTTTATTTGTTTTGTGTGACGTGTTGGTCTTTTGGTTAGCATCTCTGCTTCCAATGCAGAAGGTCCAGGGTTCGATTCCCGCTTTCAGCAGAAGTTTTTAAATTTCTGTCATTTTTGGCTTAGGAATGTCACTTGTAAACGGTGACTTTGGAGCCGTTCTAGCAACAAGGCACATAATAAATTTCTAAGATTGTTCCAAATTTGTTTTCTTCTTAAAACTATGTTCATTATTTTCCAGGAAAACCTGCAAACTCCATCTCAATCTTCGACAAAACTAAAGAAGGTAAATTACTCCCAAATGAATACAAGTGCGTCGTATATTCTTTCAATGCAAATGAACTGTGGATCATACCATGTATGCAAGGTACTGGCTTTGTGTGTGAAATGGTTGAGTAACGGTTTCTTGTATCGTAGCCTATATACTAACATTTAAATATAAGTGTATAAATTTGTTAAAACACACAATACGTGTGATTATACTTTGCCTACACACGCACAAAAACTGAAAGTTTAACTTTCGTAAGCTCTTCAGAAACATTAATAATTGATCGAAATGGCTGTTGAATTAATACAACTTTATAATCATATTAAACATAGATTGTAATATGATCTCAAATATATGAGAAAAGCAAAATGTGTGTGTATCTACCTCAATGTTGTATTACTTAATGGAATTACTACAAAATAAACTTTCTTGTGTTATTAATTAAACTATATTATGTGCAACCCATAAACTATGTATTAATGTTTATACTTCCATCAACACCCACACGCACACGACGGGAAAAGGCCCATGCTGGCCAGATTGGCCAGATCTAGCCTCAGGTTACTTGAGCAGATAGCAGGCCCCCGGCGTCGAAACCGGGCGGCTACATAGCGTGTCGAGGAATAAGAGAAAGGGGGTGAAACCAGCTCGATGGGTAAAACGGACATTAGGTTCGTCTTGTGTTGAATACACTTATTTGATTTATATTGAATTATTAATTGTTATTTATTAATGATGTTGTTCAATTCAATTCCAACTCAATTGAAATTGAAATTGAATGCTGTTAATTAAGCGAGCGAAGCGAGCGTCTCCATTTGACTCTTATGGCTCGAATGTCTGTTTTTTTTTTTTGTTACTGCTTCGGTACAGGTCGCACCGTTTCTCTGATCGACCTGAAATTTTGCACACATGTACATACCACCTATGCGGGTTGCTGTATAGTTTTGTGGCAAAATCGTTCAAAAAGTTAAAAAGTTACATTAAAGTTAATCGAAAGTTTTTTTTTCAAACTAAACGGCGACAAAATCTGAGGTGGCCAAATCATTTAGAATGTCCGTCCGGTCACGAATATGTTAATTTTATTTTGATCCGATAAGTAGTGTAGATGGAAATTACATTATAACAAAGTACCGTTACCATGGCAACGGAAAGTCGCACAGCTTTTTTGGCTCATGATAGCGGTCGAACGGAGGCTCGGATCGAGTTGAAATTTTGACCATCCGCAAGCTTCGTTCCCGATTGAATGCCATTAGTTTTGTGGCAAAATCGTTCAAAAAGTTATATTACATTAAAGTTAATCAAAAGTTTTTTTTTTAAACTAAACGGCGACAAAATCTGAGGTAGCCAAATCATTTAGAATGTCCGTCCAGTCACGAATATGTTAATTTTATTTTGATCCGATAAGTAGTGTAGATAAAAATTACATTTTAACAAAAGTAACGTTACCATGGCAACGAAAAGTCGCACGAGAATTCTGGTCACTATGCACTGCCACTTAGAAGTAATCAAGAGTAAATAGTTTTCCCAAAGAAATGATGTCAAGGTCCTCTAGATGGCGGTGGATTTTATCCATTCTCTCCTATTTTACAAATTTTCAGCTAAATCGGTCAAGACCTTAAAGACTTATTGGTAATCATAATTCGAAAAATGAAATCAAGGAGGAAGTGAAGATACAAAGATACACTTTAGAATGCATGACGTGAATTAGTACAATGTCAATATCCAGTTAGGCCTACACTTAGTGGTGGGCCTTATGAGAATGTCGTACACGGGTCATGTTGCACGTACCGGTGAACGCTCAACAACGCGTCCAACTGAGCGTTTTCCTAGTTTTAATTTGATATAAGGATTCGTCAACTAATAGGTCACTTTCATAGACACCACTCTATCGTGTAGTATAAGGGGGGGAGGCCCGTGCTATGACAGAACAAGTCACAGCTGTTCAGGATTGGCTGTTTTCTCGCATTCTACTATCAGATACATTATCTGGGCCAATCTGTTCCCCAAGCCAAGATGGGGAACACCAGGCATGTCCTGCGGTGCGATATATTGTAAATGGTTCCCCTGCAGTATGGTGTTGACTTCCAGGACCCAGTTTGGCTTTAGTTCATACTTTTGAGACGTAAAGGAACTAATAGACAAGAAATTGCATCACTATGATTGTGCGTTGAAGACATTCGATCTGTATTTAAGAACAATAAACATATTAAAGGAAAGGTAATTCAAATTTTGTTAATATTGTTGAATTAACCATCGTTGTCAGAATTTCACGGTTACTCCTTGAGTTGCTGCTTTAATTTAATTACATCCAGCTGAAATAAGTGATTTTTTCGCCAGCCCTGGCAGCTGAAGTGGCCGACAAAACGCTTTCTTTTCAAATGAGATTGCCATTGTAAGCCATTGTTTCAAGATAAATTAACAAATCAATTACCGAACATTATTTCAAAATTTGATTATACTACGTCAAAATAAGAAGTAACACATAAATCGCAAAAGGAGTTTCAATGGTAGAATGGAGACGATGGCTATAACTAAGTGCAACGTGGACTCCTGTTATCAACCCAACCACTTACAATCACGTGACAAACACACCCCACCCGCAGACGTCACAACAAGGGGGTGTAACATCTACCAGCGAGGCTGCAGACGACGCACACGTGACCAGCCCCACTGCCATTGGTCAAGGCATTCAAACACGATCCCGAACGAGAGAGACAACGAGTAAACGCACTTTCAACAAGCAGTCGTCCTGAAGATGGATCCCACAGTGGTTCCGAAACGTCGAACTCACACACCAGTAAGTGTAAACACGCGACGCGGCGAAATGACCCGTTTCACACCTTTTTTTTAAATATTCGGGCCGCGAAAGTTTTAAATGTTGTATAATGGTAGAATAGTTAGCATAGTTTGTTTTATGCTAGACTCAAGGTACAGAGAAAAACTGCCAGAAAGGTTACGGGATTAAAAAAGTGGTGGACAGAAGAAACGGATTTAAATGGTAAACAAATTAGAAGATATGAAAGTATGGGAAAGCTGACAAATGATTTAGGATGGGATACCTTGGATTTGAAGAGAAAAAGCGACAGGCTCTGTAAATTGTTTAAGGCGTCAAGGGATTTTATAAGCTGGGGAGAAATCAATAGTTTCTTTAAAAAGGGGATTTGTGAGGGTAGGGGGGGATCATGATTGGAAATTTAAAATATATATTATCAACACAGATGAAGGGAAATTTTCATGTATTAATAGAACAGTATCTGAATGGAATTTCTGAGAGCACTGTACAGAAAGATGATCTCATACATTTTAAAAACTCTTTGGAAAATTTGTAAATTTGTAATATTATGAAACTGTATATTTTAGTATTTTTCAATGTTAATATTAGACCTTGCCACCACACAAAACTTTGTATACCTGTAAGCCAATAAATAAATGAAATGTAAATGCAATGTAAGGCGCTGTTTCGCTTATGGAACAGAGAAAGGTAAGTGATATAATTCACGAAATTTGATTTACTACTATCTCCCACGAAATCATGACCAATTCAACTACTCGAACCATCGGCTTACATGGCACGATACTTGGGGGGGGGGGGACTGTGACACATTGTGCGTGGATCAGGGGTGGAAAGTTTTTCCAGCTGCAGTAGTAGGCCTACAAGAGGGCGAGGCTAGATCGCTAGAGGACTCAATTAAAAGTCTCGTTCAGACTAAAAGTACATGTTTAAACATGGATGACGCAGATTGTTTTGTTTTTTAATTTTTGTAATAACTTTCAAATGAAGTCCATTCAGAAGTATAAATGGCATGGCAATCAACAACAAATTTTCCAAAAACACTAGTCGTAAGCTAACCATAATCTAGCTGTCATCTTCTCTATACATGTATGAAGGTATTGCAAGTGACTTAAAAATTATTAACACAGAAAAACTACGCGACGTGTCTACTTGATCAACATAAATTGATACACACCCCACTTTGAATATTATTAATAAGTAATTGAGGATTTAATAAAACTTCTTTTCAAATGTATAGTCAGTAATGATATATCTATATTTGAATGTACGATAATAATATCGAGGTCGAATCGTTTGGCATAAATGCATTGGACGATCTCCTTAAACATAATATAGCAATTGTATATCCTCTCTGGGAGAATTTGCTCCTCACCTCATTAATAACTACAGGTAAAAGTTGTGACAAAGTTCGGGAAATGACACCGTCCGCGGTGATGGCTCTATACGAGGACGTGATTGTAATCGTCCTTTATCGTAAGCTCTCGTCAGTCACTCACCGTCTCGAATAGATATAACAACAGAAATCATTAGGAAAATTACCAAGGGCAGCAGGGCTATATGTAGCATATAAATAATAACATTAATATCGAAGAGATGACATATAATGAAGATCGTGACGTACTTGGCACAGTAATATTAATTTTAGTCCGCAATAGGCACAGCTAACTTTGTGTCAAAGGTCAGGCTGTGAAGTGTACTGGGTCGGAAACTGTAAACACACACGCGCTTTCTTGGCAAGAAATACGGTGTTCAAGGCTTGAGACGTACGTTTTTGGATCGGAAACGCAATAGAATGACATTTGATCAACGACGGTATGAATAACAACAATTAAGAGTGGCAACTAGTAAACACAATTTTACATAACGGTCGTCCTCTGATGATGGAGTCACGGAGGTTCCGAAAAGTCGAACTTATACACAAGTACAAGGTGTAAGCCCGCTTTAATCCTTTAATTATAATATATTCAGGCCGTTAATTCTGAAAATTTCATAAATATGAATGGTGCTATGTTCTTTTCTAGAAAACCTATAACGCAATGTGTTAAACAATTAATAAAAATAAAAAATATTAGGCCTACATTCATTTTTTAAAAGTATATAATTTGGAATGAAATTACTAAAATTGACCGACAGTACAGGAAAATTGAGAGTTCAGCAAAAAACGTTTTCCAAAATATGCGTAGAAGATCATTAAAGCAAAGGTATAGTCTTTTGAAAATACCAATTCATTTTTTTTTATTTTCTTGGTTGAAACATACTTACGGTTAATAGCTATACTTTCTTAGAAATTTGTGTGCTGGGTTGAGCAAAAAGTATACGTTTTGGGTAGCTGATATATATTTTACTATGGTTTACACTCACCTTTGACTTGCATTGAGGTATTTTGAAATGTATAGCTTTCGTATTTTAAGTTCTAACGTTTTATTTTTCTTTGGTAGTACAATCCCAATCAACGTACCAAAAATGTAAAACATTGTAAATGCAAGATAAAGCTTTTCTTTTCCCAAAATACATCATTGCATAGTCAAAGGTGAGTGTAAAAGCTATTTTCAAAAATATCAGCCATCCAAATCGTTTAAGTTTTGGACAACTTAGCAACCCAATCTTTTAAAAAAAGTAGAAATAGGGGAAAGTATGCAGCAAAAAATAATTGGTCTTCTCAAAAGTTTTTGACTTTTATTTTAATTATTATTTTTATTAATTATTATTTTTAAATTAATAATATTTTTAATATATTATATTTTATAAATTTTTTGGGAAAACGAATTTGGGTGAACTCACGGGCTTAAAATAAGGTTGCTTCTTTTTAATTTACGACGAAATTTACAAATTTGCAAAACATTTCCTCATCGATTGAACCCGGCTATACACCCGAGCTTACAACACTAGGCACGTGTTTAAAAAGCTCTCGCCTCGTCTCTGTAATCCCCACACTCGCGTACATGTGATCTCGGGGATTAGTCGTCCATCACACGCAGCTCACAATCAACAGCGCGTCACGTCGTGAACGCGTTGGTTGCTCTTTTGGATTCACCAACCATGAATACATTATACACAGGCACGGTAGTACTAGGAATAATTTACTCCTACGTTCAAATCTCTTTAGCATAAGTGCCGGTTTGCTCGAAAAATAATAATTAATAGTTCGGAAAACATTCTAGTAAAATTATCGAAATACCACCAATAATATTATGTGAAGAATATCCAGCAATACTTTATTAAAGGCGTATTCACCCGCTAAACTCAAAAAATATTTCATTTAGGCTAGCTAGTTATGAATTTAAAAATCAACAGAAAAAATATTGGGTTCAACATTGACACCAAAACAATTGTCAAACTTGGTATTTTTTGAGCAAAAATCTCCCATAAGAAATAACATGGGGACGATCTTTATGCCCCGTGACCTTGGAGGATTTTGATTAAAAATATATTGGCCATTATTGACGTACTCTACAGCCTTTTCTGTAAATCCTCTATATTTTGTTTTGTAATTTGGGCAAGTGGTTCGGTCAAAATATGATTACCAAGAAAAAGTGTGATTTTGAAATGCATTTTTGCGTGTTTAAATATATATTTGTGCACAGTTTCAAGACACGATGTTATAAAGGGTGATTGGTATAATGCTCTAGTACTTTCAAAAAAGAAGCACGTTAAAGCCGAATTAAGAAATTTTCCAAAACGCCAATTTTTGCTATTTTCTGGATTAAAAAAATTGAAAAATTCGTGAAAAATCACATAATATAATTTTTTAAGCGGTCATTAAGTGAAGTATTTTGCTCTAGATTAAGTGGTAAAAAAAATATTTTTTTGGGGTAATAGCCCCTTTAAGAGGATAAATAGTAAATGCAAGTTTAGCAATGTCCTGTTCGTTTGGCTGATTATCCTAGTTATCTACCTTGCATAGGGCCTACAGTGGCTAATTTATTTTTGTTTATAAACATATTTTGGAATTTTTATTTATTCTTATTACTATTTTTATTTATTTTTCCTGTGTGGAGAGGAGTTTCTTTAACCATTGTTCATCCTTGTTATCAAGTATAAAACGACTTCTTTTTCTGACCTGTACATATCGTCGCGGGCAGGGAGTCTATGCAACTCTTGAGTGTGTATATGTAACATCGTTATTATTATTGTTTAATTTTTAATATTGTATTGTGTATTATTAAAGGACACGGTTGAGATGGTTTAGACATATGAAACAAAAGGGGGAAAATAGGATGCCCAAGAAAATGTATGAAAGAAGGATTGAAGAAGGAAGAAGAAGACTGGGTAGACCAAGGAAGGGATGGAAGGACATCATAGCAGGAGATCTTGGAGGCAAGAGGAAAGAGCTGGGAAGATGTGAAAGAGATACGATTGTAGAAGGATAGGAAGAAGTGGAAAAATTTGGTTGCTAAACCCAAACTGACACTGCCAGAAGCAGGAAACGGCGATGGATAATGATGATGATTTAAAAAATTTCAAATACCCACGCATGACAAGGATCAAGGCGATCAAGTACGTATTTAAGGTTTGGAAACAAAACTATATTGTATTAAATAAATAAATAAATAAATAAATTTTTATTTAGAGTCTACCCACTCAGTTATATAACTGATTGTAAAGTTATATTTTTGCACACTATAAAGAAAGTGAAACTGTAGGACTCTAAAGTGGCACTATTCGAATTTTTTTTTTTAACGGTTAGCGCTACAAAAATATGTATTTTTACAATTTTGGATTTCCTTAAAATGTATCAACAAAATATATTGAAAATCAAAAACCGTATGGCTGTCCATATATGTATATATATATATATATATATATATATATATATATATATATATTCCCCGGTGTAGTCACTTTTTTAATTTCTGTCTAAAGTACTAACATAACAGCGTCATAGTCGCCTACTATAAAGCCAAGTTTAAACATATATATATATATATGTTTTTACGTAGATTTTCTCGGATATAATGTGACATAATGAAATTCTTTCGAGTTTCCGAGTTAAATAAGTTTTATTACCAACGTTTGAAACCATCTTTAAAGCTGAACTTAAGATCTCATCAAAAAACAACATTGGAACCACCTTTAAAGCTGAACTTAAGATATCATCAATGCTTAGAAATGTGAAAGATGTGATTCCTCATGAAGCTCATGGAATATACGAAATTCCTTGCGGGTGTTGTGAGAAAACATATATCGGAAGGACGAACCGTAAAATCTCAGCACGTCTGGACGAGCATAGAACTGCAATAAAAAACAGGCAAACTACATCTGCTCTTTTTCAGCACTATTTTTGAGAAGGAGCACTGGATAGATTTCGCGAACGCAAAGACTGTTGCCAGAGTGGACCATGAAGTATCTCGTATTGTTAGAGAAGCCGTCGAAATGGAGAAACGACCGCATAACTTAAACATACGAGATGATGCGAAAAGACTAGCACCCACCTGGAAACTGGCGCTACGTGATAGCCATGTGGTGCCGATAATACCCCAGGTGCCACGGAAAAGGCAGTTCCTCCAGCTAGAGTGGATAGGAAAAGAAAGAAGCCACCTGAAGCTCCACCTACCAAACGCCTGTTAAGGTCATCGCAAAGATCTTAAATGTAATGCTGAGCAGTTGCAGTGACTTGTTTTGTCTTTTATATTATTTGTTATTGTCTTGTTTGTTTACTCAATGTTTTTTTAATTTGTATGTCGTTACCTTGAAGATGGGCAGGGAGAACATGTTCAAAAACGTTGGTAATAAAACTTATTTTACTCGGAAACTCGAAAGAATTTCATTATGTCATATATATATTAAACCCCGGTGTAGTCACTTTTTTCATTTCTGTCTAAAGTACTAACATAACAGCGTCATAGTCGCCTACTATAAAGCCAAGTTTAAACATATATATATATATATAGCAGTTGTCGAAAAAGTTTGCCCCGACTGGGGTATATTATATATATATACTTGCTTGAGAAATATAATTTCATATACATCAAAATATGTTTCCTGGTCGAGCAAATAGCTGTTTGCGAAAAGCAAAACGTCGGCTCGCTAATTATAACTCCCAGTAAAATTGCAGTCTAAACACAGTGGTAGCATGCTCCACTAGTGCAGTAAAACATGAAGGTAACACATATTTAAACTTTACCTTGAAACTAATGTATGAGGCCAATGGGCAAAAATATAGGTATAACACGAAGTACTATAATAATATAAGAGAATTGTGAAAAATTAGGAAATGAAATCGAGGAAATGAATGTAAAAGGTGAAGCAATGAATAGAAATTTCTATGAAATGTGTAAATAATGATAAGAATTATTTGCGAGTGACGCGTATACAAAATACAACTTAGACGGTGTCTAACAACCCAAGGTGTTGCTGTTTACCAGCCCAAGTTGATGTTTACCTACCCAAGGTGTTGCTGTTTACCAGCCCATGTTGCTGTTCAACTACCAAAGGTGTTGCTGTTTACCAGCCCAAGTTGCTGTTTTACTATCAAAGGTGTTGCTGCTTACCAGCCCAAGTTGCTGTTTACCTACCAAAGGTGTTGCTGTTTACCACCCCATGTTGCTGTTCAACTACCAAAGTGTGTTGCTGTTTACAAACAGAAATTGTGTTTACCAGCCCATGTTGCTGTTTCAACTACCAAAGGTGTTGCTGTTTACCACCCATGTTGCTGTTCAACTACCAAAGGTGTTGCTGTTTATAAATCTAAGTTGTTGTCGTTGTTGTTTATATCACGCAGCTCCGGAAAGGTTTAGTTAAATCGTTCCAGGTTGAAACGGTTCAAAGGTGTTGATATTCCTGTCGGTTTGGCATAAAACACTTTTGGGGAAGTGACTTGGATAATTCGAATCGATAGATCAGTGCTTGATATTGTCGTCAAACAGTTTCAAATAAATAAAATAAATAACTAAAAGGCAAATGAGAACGTGATATATTAATCTCACAATTCAAGTATTCGTCTTCCGATTAGACGTAGGCCTACCATTAACCCATTCATCTTCTTAATTTAGCACGTTTTGTGCGAACGCAATCATACTCGTCTAGCATGGCTTTCGAAAATAGCTGGCGTTTTACAATATATCGAAATGTTTCAGCCGAAACTTTCTGAATTGATATTCAGTATTGAGTCAGAACCGATTTGACTAAACGAGCTATGTGACAAGTTAGTAATATAATTATTTATGTTATCTAATATTTTCCTGCCAGCGTCGGCTCAAGAGTCAAACGTGAGACTTGATTCGGGATGTCTCGGGTTCGTATCCTGAAAAGACCGGATATCCTGACAGAAGGTTTTTTCCGAAGTTTTCCTCGGTCGTTAATGTGAATGCATGAGATTGAGTCCTCTTTCACAGGTATTGGACAATCTTTTCCAATTACCCAATAACCTTAAAGCGGGCATCCCAGCTAAAACATCTCACTCCCCGTAAGGTAATTGATAAAACTTTTAAA